>VDFB02242447.1:0-19432 GCA_007258455.2 Sequoia sempervirens
CCCCTATCCATCAACTCTCTGTCTCTTTCACCATCCCCTCTATCTCTCTATATCACCTCTTCTCTATCTCTCCCCCTTTTCTCTATCTCTCCTCCTCTACTTATCTATATCCCTTTGTCTCCCTCCCCCTCTCTATCTCCCCCTCTCTATATTAAGACAACAACACAATAGTGGTTTCCAAGCATGAGATTTGTTTCAAGCTCAAATCTCACAATATGTGTAGCCTATTAGCTAATAGAAAGAGATATAGAAACTAAAAATATAGAATGGGAAAGATATAGACTTAGATAGATAGGAGAGAGCATGAGAGAGATAAATATAAGAAGATACAAAGGAAAAGAGAGGAGAAAAGAAACTAAATTTTGATTGTTTGTTTCATGTCAACAATCCAAGGATGGCATGTGTCCTTGGGGAGTTATGCTCAAGGTAGCATGCCATTTGATTAAAGATATGATAGTTCTCCTTTAAGACCTCTTCAATGTACCCATTGCACACTTAAGGAGACAAAGATAAATATAGGAAGAAAATATAGAGAGAGAGGGAGATAATGAAAAACATACAAATAGAAAGGGAGACAAAGAGATAGAAAGGTAGAGATAGAGAGATGGGATGAATAGATAGAGATATAGGGGGCATGACTTATATATCTTTCCCTGTTGCTCTCTATCTCTCTAAACCCTCTTCTCTATCTCTCCTCCTCTACCTATCTATATCCCTTTCTCTCCCTCCCCCTCTCTATCTCCCCCTCTCTATCTCTCACCATCTCTAGTCCCTCCCTATCCCCCCTATCCATCAACTCTCTATCTCCACCTCTCTTGCTTTCTCTTCCCATATATCTCCATCTCTCTTTCTCTTCCCATATATCTCTATCTCTCTCTCTTTCTCTCCCCATCTATGTCCTCCCTCTTCCCCTCTATCTATTGAGATATCTCTCCTCTCCCCTCTCTATTGACTGCCCCCATCTCTCCCTGGCTCCATCTTTTCCCTGCTCTATATCTCTATCTCTATTTCTCTCTTTATCTCCCTCTTAGTCCTCTCTATCTCTTTCTATCCATATATTTTTCTACCTCTTGTACTATCTCTCTATCTCTTTCAATATCCCCTCTATCTCTCTATATCACCCCCTTCTCCTATCTCCCCTCTTCTCTATCTCTCCTCCTCTACCTATCTATATCCTTTGTCCTCACCTCTCTATCTCCCCTCTCTATCTCTCACCATCTCTCCCTCCCTATCCCCCCTATCCATCGACTCTCTATCTCCACCTCTCTTCCTTTCTTCAATGAATTCACTGTATTAGCAAGGGATGGATATGATAGGGTTCTCAAAAAATTGTTGTAATACAACATGAAGAAGGGTTTGTTGGAACTATAAAAATTTTCAAAATTTTATAATGATTTACTCATGTAAATTTCTCAATAGTAATTAACTAAATTTTGAGTGAGAAAAGGATGTAATTGGCTCTACAGAATATAATTACCCATGGTCACCTTGTTCTACTCCCAAAAATCCTTCTGACCAAAGATATTATGGAAAAAAAATCACATCGACATGAGTTGGTATGGGTCTTCTCGACCTATTATGGGTTACAAGAAATTTTTAACACATCGACGAGACATCAAAACTGTTGTAGCAATCAGGATTACTAAATAAGACATATCAGGGAGATTGGATTATGGTCTCATTGATGAAGATAATCTATTGGCAAGACAAGTCATCTCGGCATGAAAAATATATGTTGGCCCGAACGTTTAAGTCTCACCGATGAAGTTTCATCGGCGAGACCATCATTTCTTTCACCGATAGGAGCACTGGGAATATATCGTCAAGACATATGCAATTGGTGTAAATCCTGAATGTTCACCCATCCCACTAAGATACATCGATAGGAGGATATCAATAGGAGTTCTGGTGACATATTCAAAACCAAAAGAAAATATATCGACGAGACTTATAAGATTGGAGGAACCACTCAATGTGTTAGTGATACTAAAAGTCAGGCCAATGAAGAAACAAATGAACCAAAATGATTGTTGGGGTGAATCTTGGTGATGTATATGAGATAAATGTTAACATCGGTCAGATGTGTAGAGTGTTACCCTGATCAGTAGAGTATTTAGTGAATGTTGGTTGGAACCTAATGTATAGATCGCCCAAATTTTGAAGGTTTCTTTCCAACCAATTCATTTGATGTGTTATAGGAAAGAATTATAACATCAGAGGAACCACTGAATGTGTTAATGATACTAAAAGTCAGGTCGATGAAGAAAAGAATGAGCCAAAATGATTGTCGGGGTGACTCTTAGTGATGTATATGGGACAAATGTTAACATTAGTCAAATGTATAGAGTGTTACCCTGATCAACAGAGTATTCAATGAACATTGGTTGGGGCCTAATGTATAGATTTCCCAAAGTTTGAAGGTGTCTTTCCGACCAGTTCATTTGATGTGTTATCAGCGAGAATTATAACATCAGAGGAACCACTAAATGTGTTAGCGATACTAAAAATTAGGCCGATGAAGAAACAAATGAACCAAAATGATTGTTGAGGTGACTCTTGGTGATGTATACATGACAAATTTTAACATTGATTAGATGTGTAGAGTGTTACCTTGATTAGCAGAGTATTCAATGAACGTTGGTTGGGGCCTAATGTATAGATCACCCAAATTTTGAAGGTGTCTTTCTGACTAGTTCATTTGATATGACAATAAGGAATTCAAAAATTGTTACATTTGTGCCTAGAGTTAAAACATTAATGGCACCATAGAGTACATGTAATTTCATAAATTGAAAGGAAATCGTTGCAAAATGAGCATTGTTGCGAATTGGTAGTGAAGGAAATGAGGAGACAAACAAAGGGCCATAGAATTGTTTCAGTTGAAAGACCTCAATCAAAACTAGTAAGTCCTTTGCATTTTAACTTTTTCATTTCTACAATTTTAAGTGAGTAATATGGAAGCCCCCAGCTCAGGGAAGTTGAAAGGTAGAAAAAAAAGTGAGAGTAGTCACCCTAAGAGTAAGAAGCAAAAAGTTGAGTCTAGAATTGAGTTGGAGGGTGTTGAACAAAAGCTGCATCAGGATTTAATTAACCAATTGCCTAGCTCTGGGCCCAGAGGTAGGTGCTCTGTGTAACTAAGGGTGGAAGTGGAAAAATTGGATGACAAATGCAAGCACATAGGAGACATTTGGACCCCAATAAGAGGCTATGAATTGTTTAGATTCCACTTTCACCGAATAGGTCATTTTTAGCCAGTTTGTAATTTTTGGCGTTTAAATTTGGGAAAGATGGTTTGCCCTAATGTGTTTGTCAATACAGAGCTAGTAAAATTGTTGGCCACCCACTATGACTCAAAACTTAAGGCCATATGCAGACCATCTGGGAAACCCTTCAGATACATATCAGAGGCTTCAATAAGTGAGGTTTTTAAGTTGGAAGGGTGGAGTAATGAGAAAATTGTGAATGAAGAGTTGGAAAAGGATTTTTGGAGAATGGACACCACTTACAAGGGTTGGAGGTTGCCCTTACATAGAATTAAACAAGATGGTAAAACTGTCCCACTTGACGATGGCGATGGGCCTCCATTCCATGTGGACTTATTTGAGCCCTATATGAGATATACCTATTTCTTGGTAGGATAAGTGTTGGGTATGGAAGCTCCTGAGTATATTTCCATTGTTCCCATGGTAATTGTAGTTGACATTCAATGTCATAATGATAGGTTTTTTGACTATACTTCATTTGTCTCCAAGGAACTCGACTTAGCATTAATGGCAATCAAGAATAAATCCCCTATTCTGCACCTTAGACATTATTCTCTTTCAATGCATCTAGTATTGTACTTCGAACAAGAGTTAGGGATTTGGCTGGAAAATTTGAAGGTTTCACAGTTTGATAAAGAGGACAAATTGTTACCTATTCACTTGTGGACTGCCATTTGGGATAGTAGGTTTTCTAATTCCAGTTACCTATATTTTGAAGAATATTTTGTAAAGCCAGTATATGAATTCTACAGTCATCCTTGTGTGCACTCATTGTCTGATGAAATAGAATTCTTCCTCATACCTAAGGACTTTAATGGACCAATTGATCACAATTGGGGAGACTGGTATTGCTTGGAAGATGATACTACTGTAAGGGTGTTTGGTTTTGAGGATTCTCCATTCATTTTTCCTAAAACAGTCTCAGATAGGATTGCATATTTGGAAATTGTAAGATAAATGGATTTTTCTAGTTTCATGAATTTTGGTTTATTAAGGAAATAGGCATTTATGCCTAGTACTCTGTGCTTTGGTGATTTTACTATGCTTGAAAAGGAAGGATATGATTTGATCCTTGACAAATTAATGTAGTATAATATGAATAAGGGTCCACCAAGAAAAGGTTTTGATCCAGAGGGATATATCAATTTTTCCAGACAAAGGATAAACTTTGGAGGATATGATCATGTGCCTTATCAGTTTGATGACATGATTAGAAATTTGGAGGAAGAGGAAGCAGAGAGAGTGGTGGAGGAATATAACCAAGGATTTCTGGATACAAGGTTCCCTTTTTCTGGAAATGAGGAATCTAGAGAAGATATGCCACGAGACCTACCCAGTAGGATTTCTAGATTAAAAACTCAAGATTACAACTGCCCTCCTAGAGAACCAAGTGTTGAAGAGATCCAAGATACAGACACCAAAGAGATGGCATATAGGTCATTTGTAGCAAACAATGAATTTTTGAATTCTTCATAATTTAGATCTTTCTTGTATAAACAAAAGGGAAAGGAGATAAGAGATAGTTGATAATATTACACCAATCAATGAGGAGCAGCTACTAAATAATTTGAAATTAACTATGGATAGAGAAATGGCTAATATGACCCCCGATAAAGGAAGGAAAATGTTAGAGGATGCTGGAGTTATGATCTTTCCAGGGCTAGATTTTAATTTTGCATTGGTCTTTGATAGCTTCTTAAAGGATAATAGTGCCACACACAAGCTTAGTCCAAAGGGGGTGACAAAAATATATGTTGGATCCAAATATAACTCGGATGAAGAAACACTCATGATATGGGCCTTGTATCCACCTCATAGAAATTCAATGGTGATTGATACTAAGAAAGCATTTGGACATGTCATGACTTTGAAGGTTGGAGAGGTAGATCATGTGGTGACTATAGACATTGGGATTAATGTGGAAAAACTAAATAAATCCCAAATACAAATGTTGATCAAAGAAAAGGAAATGTTCAAAATGAGTAATGAAAGGATCATGAGAGAAAATGATCATTTGAAGGACATGCTAGGAGTCACAATGGGGCCTCCTAAATTAATAAAACATGGTGAAATCTCATAGGTAAAAGATCATTGGGATTAGTCAACTGCATATTCACAAGGTAAATACGATACACTCGCTGCAATAATCAGAAAAAGGAAAGCCAACTTAATGATTTGGTTGAATAATCTATGGGGAGCATATTCAAAGAACCATGTTATAGGGCAGGTACACAAGAGAATTGATGGAAGGATTCAAGAAAATCTCTAAGAATTAAATGAAAGAGATGTTCTTGACAGTGTGCCCATTGGTATGGGTGACCATATTTTAAAGAAACACAAGTACACCTTTATTAGGAACAACGAGAAGATGCAAACAGACTAGTTGATGTTATGAATATGGGACTGCCTACACTATTTGAAGATGGAGAAAATTTGAAAGAGAAAGCCAAGTGGATCAAAGAATGTGCATTGATGCTGTAGAGAATTATGGAAAATGCTACAAGGAAGGATTTGACATTGGACAAGAGCTGCGAGCAAAATGAAAGGATGATAAAGGTGAAAATATCAGCCATGAATGCATTAGGAGATGCTAATACTCATCAATGACAGGATTATCTACATCACTTATCAAATGTTCGTCTATGGCTAAATAGAGCCTAATCTCTTGTTTTAATTAGTTCAGTAAAATAAAACATTTGTGAAGGGGCGTGTCCCTTCCAAGTTTTGATTTATTTATATCTATTCCATAGTAATGCAATAGATATAGGTGTTAGGAGATATTCAGTAGATAGCTTTCTAGAAAAATGATTTCATATATAGAGACTCAGATGCATGTATTTTGATGGAGTAAATGAAGATATCTAAGTCGTGGATTAAGATTTTGGTATCAGTTGTTTGTTAAATTTATGTAGTTATTTGATTGTCTCCATTTTGATGCTTCTCTATTGTTTAAATTGATATAACAACTTTATACTCTGTTTATCATTGTACATTTGCTATATATGTGTGATCTAGTTATTTGGTTCTCTCAAGTAGGGATTAAAATCTTTTAATCAATCACAACAATTGGTAAGTGTTAGTTGGATTAATCAAAAGAATCACATAACTAGAATTGTCATTCTATCTCAAGAAGAGTTCGTCAATTATTCACTTGCACGTTTACACAAGTTGTAAATGATTTCTATGCCTGACAGTTTGAATTATATATGTTGAAGACTTTAGAATTTCAATTACATTAATTTATGGATATGTTGTATATATAACACTACAAAACCATATGCTCTTTGCATTTACACTTGCATTTAGAAATACACATTTATATACATAGATATAGATTTCTTTAATGATATGTTGCATTTATTGTTCTAGGAGAGCATCCAATAATTGCATTTACATTTACATTTTCAAATGAATATACATACATACATACATACATACATACATACACATATATGTGTGTGTGTGTGTGTATGTATATCATTTATATTTAATGTTCAGACACAACCCATTGGGTCTGGACATGGGTAAAAATTCATAAAATCAGATCTCCCATAAGTCAAATATAATTCTATCAAGAAATTAATATCAAATAGATAATATAATCGCATAACTCATACATATGTCAATGTAAACATCATGAATTAACTATGTAACCACATAAGTCATTTATAATTCTATCAAGAAATTAATATCAAATAGATAATATAATCGCATAACTCATACATTTCAATGTCATTGATCTTCTTCATCCAACTCTTTGTTTGTATCATCCAATCTAGATTCGACATTGTAAGGATTGGTCATATCATCATCATCGTCATTGATATCAGTTTCGATAATGTCATCATCCACATGGATATCATTTTCATGAACATTAACTCCTACATCATCATGATCTAGTTCCTCCTCTTCGACATCTTCGTTAGGCACATCATCAACTAACTATTGATCTTGATCATCATCTACATCATCTTCTAGTTCTTCGACATCTTCTTCTTCCACCACATTATACTTTACTGGCCTTCCTCTTGGATCATGTCTAACAATAAATGACCAACCCGGTTTACCTGAAACCTATGAGTAAAATACCCGCTCACATTGGCTTGGAAGAACATAGGGCTCATTTCCAGCTCGCTCGATCGACCTTGTATTAACCATGGTAAATCCATGATATTGTTCAATAACAGTTCTCTTGGGATTATTTTCATTTAATTGTAGCTTGTACCATAGGACAACAAACATAACTAATTTTAAGGACTTAAAGTCACACTCAAGTATATCATCCAAAATCCCATAGTATCAATTTTCTGAGACTTCTGGATGCATGTCATTTCTAGATGAAACATTAGTCACTTGAATGACTGCAGTTATACCAGAATCACAAGTTTTCTTCCTGTCATCCAAATTTTTGATTTGAAATTTATGATCATTGCACCACATAGCCTTGTGGTGTTTCACCTGCAATATGTGAAACATGTAAAAATTATTGCAATATCGTCAGTTGATAAACATATTTATTCTTGGCCGAATGTATGCAAAGAAAAAAATATCAACATATATATTGGTGTAGGAGCACCTAGATCTTGTAAATGCCTTCAAAAGGCTAATATGTTAAATTTACATGTTCAAGTCTAAATTTGTGTGTCAAGGCCATGAAAAGGCTAATTTGAATGTAATCAAATCATACAAGAAGTCACTAGGAGGTGAAAATGCAAAAAAATGCAAATAATGCAATATTATGTAAACAAAAAGGCATAAATCAAGCATATTAGGAGACAAGAGGTAGTTTGAACTGATGAGAAGTTAGAAAAGGAAGTTATTAAGAGGGAAAAAGTTATAAAAATCATGGCAAGGCGTGGAAGAGCAAAATCTTGAAATTCTTGTAACAAAATCTTGAATAAAAGCCTTATTTTTCTAAGTTATCAAGCATTATTTCTATTTATCCTAACTTGTATTGCTAATTTGGAAACATCCAAGAGTTAGTTCTTGTGTAATATCATTTGAGAAAGAGTAATTTTCATTGTCAAAGAGTCTGAAAGTTAGTTTTAAGCAGCAAAAGAATCAAAGACAATCCTGTGTCTCGGGCAGAGTTAGTTTCACTATGATTTTGAGAGTTCCTAAAGAAGTTTAAGGCCCATCCCACCAATGTAATCCTGGTAGAAATTGTGGGATGGGATAAGTAGGGTGTCCTTTATGTGATCTTATTTTGTGTGAGTGTAGGGTATCAAGAATATGGTGCTGTGTTGCTGATTTAAAGTTAATTTTTTGAGTTTTCCTCTTGAAAATGAAGGTTTCCAACAGGGTATTGGAGAAATAACATATGCATGTCCAAAGAGATGTTTCTAAAGGAATTTTCAGACATAATGGCGCATGTTTCAATGGTTGGCCAAAGTATTGGAGGCTTGTAAGGGTGATAATCACAAAACCCTAACTATTTTGGGTGTTTCTAGCCTAAAATTAAGGGTTTGTTAATACACTTTCTAAATGGGTCTTTCAATCTTTGAAAGTGGATAAATATGGTGTTTTGTGACCTTTAATTTGACTTTTTTAGGTTTTCTAACAATTTGGAGTTTGAAAAAAGGTGGATGCTTTGTAAAATAGCCCTATTCTAGTAGCCTTTCTTGGGCATACAGTCTGAAATCTACTGGTTTCTCCAATATAAATCATTCTGATTTTTTGATATGATGATATGGGAATTAATAGGTCTCTAAATGTGCCTTTGGATCTTGGTTTTGAACCTAGTGTGAGTGGTTCACCAGATCTAGGGTATGGAGGTCTATTGCTAATTAATGTTTATATTTCATGGACAGTGGAAATCTGTGTGTACAGGGAAGTGAGTGACCTTAAATACTTGAACCTTGTTATTTGGATGGAGTTACAGTAGAATTTATTCTTGAATAAGGTTGTAAAGGCAATGCATATTGTTTTGAGAATGATGATTCTATTGTGTGTCTTGGTATCTTTACAGAGCAGACATATCTGATATTTATACACTGATGTATTGAATTGATTTCTCTCAAAACATGATGAATCTTGTGTCTTGAAGGATTGATTAACTAGTTGATAGAAAGAAGGATTGGTCTTTGTTAGTTTTCCTTGTAAGGAAAATGAATTGGTGCTATTTGAAAAGTTTAGACTGTTTTCAATGATTGAAGTTTGGTTATTGACATTTTGGAATCTGATTTAGAATAAGTGTTTTGTTGCCTTGAGGATATGATGTATACAAGAATTTGAAGGATTGGTAATTGGTTGTGTAGCAAGTGAGCATAATGTTTTTCCTTATGAAAGGCTGAGAGAATGTATAGATGTTGATATGGTGGCTGAGAATAATGTAAATCTAATTGATTGAGTCAAAGTTTTCTAATATGGATTTTGCTTTGAATGAGTCAATTGGAATACTAATTTAATGACATATGGTTTGTTGAAATTGGAGTGCTAACTTGTTGCCTTGAAGTCTTGTAGAATTGAAGAATCAAAAGAAGTTGTATGAGTTTTGAGGAAAAAGAAAGTGAATTAAGAATTTGATCTTCTCCTGATTCTGATTGGGTTTGATTTACCCTCATGAAATGGTGTTGTTGTTGGATCCTCTGCATCATATATACATCAATATAATTGAAAATAATTAAATAATATGGGTGATTAATATATTTATACATACCTGTTTATCTCTTAAACCATATGCTAAATCAATTTCCCTTTGTGTAACATTGGAATCTCCATTACGATGAGCTGCTTTAACCAATGAAGCCACACCTTCCCATGTTAATGCGCAACCAGATTGTTGATATCGTTCAATACATACCATCATCCAATCAAGATTCTTTATGTATACAAATGCGCAAAATGCCACTCTCGACCGATCAGGACAAAAAATTTGAAATTCACAAACGACGATAATTAGTTAATTGCCAATGATACCACCTTTAATTTATAATTGATGTATATTGAAGATTAATAATTAAATAAGTACAATATACATAAAACCATATGTAAAATTTATTCTAATTAATCTCCATGACCATCTTATAATTACCTCCCTCACTTTCCTCAATCTACCTTTCCCATTAGGTACTCCCCTCAATTTTGTATCGGAGTTGGGATCCCAAACAAGCATCTACATGGATCTTTGTTGCAAACTTAGAAGATATTCACTAATGTACACCATGGTTTGCATACTCATATCCCTCCACCATAGAACCCTCAAGATGTGCCTTTATTCAACCAAAGCCTTCAAAAATTCCCCAAGTGTCTCTCAACCATCCATATTGACCTTGTATGTATAAGTCCACACAATTCAATCTCCTCAACTTGGTGTATGAGGTAGTGTTCTCGTGCATTGAAAAATGTTGAAAGTAGACACTTTTTCATTTCATACATTAGACAAAGAATTTTTCTCTTCCAATAATTTATCTTCTTTATTTGGATTTTACGATATCCATCTACAAGTGATTCAAGGTGCAAATATATTAATGAAATTAAAAAAAAATATACAATATATTACATAACAAGTAAAAAAAATGGCAATTATAAGATGTATACAATGAATTGAACAAATATCGCTACTTACTCCCATGTATTTTCCAAGATCATATAAATTTCTTTGACATTGTTGGGTCGGTTGTCTAGAGATAGAGGTAGAAATCGTAATTTCAACAATTATAAAATGATCTTTTCATTATTTTTCCAAAAGTAGTAACATAATATACCTAAAAGTGCATGCAAAAGATACAAGTGTATATAATATACCGTAATAATTACCTTAATGGCTGCATGCCACCATGCATTTTCATCCTTGACCCAAATTCACCTTTCTTTTTTATGATATTATTTATGTTCATAGCAAATCCTGTTGGAAATCAAATTTTTCATATGACTTACTTTATATCATTGCTTTGTTGCTCTATTAATAACAAAGGAAGGGAGCTTATATTAATTTTGTCTCCATCGCCATTTAATTGAATGACATTTTTCATTGCATGATTACTTCCTGAGTGTCACAAATTTTGACAATTTTTCTTTGTCATGCCTTCCATCCAATATTTTCCATAATGTTTCTATTATATTCTTTCTTATATGAATTGTATCAAACAAATTCACAATTTGTAGCTACTCATAGTAAGGCAACCTACTAAATTGTCTGGGATAACTTTTAGTCCCTTTGAGTTTCCACCATTAATGCCTTGATGACCTCTCATGAAGCATATAGTTAACAAATTAACAAATACAATCATTGTCAATTACAACATGAGTAAACACAACACAATATAAAAATATAAATTCAAAACATATCATATATGATAGATAAACAATTTGATTCAATGTATAACCTTGACGATTAATTCTATTATATTCCAACTTCCATAGGCGAGGTGTCATTCTTCGTGGTTTTGATGTAGTCTCTTATTTCCCATTGAAAAGATGTTTTTCAATAGTTCGATACTTATGATTTCTATGAAGGAAGTGCCTATACTCGTCAAACACCTGCTTTCCTAAACTTGTTGAACGCATGAGATTTCATCTTTGGACCACAAATTGGACATGAAAAATTTTCCCTTTGTTTGAAGACCTACAAGATCATATATAATAATTGGATTAAATATGTTAATTTGTATAATTATATATAATGGATAGATTATTTAAAAAACATGCATGATATCTACTTCATGAAATTAAATATCGTTAAAGTGAAGTCAAACATTATAACATACCACAAAATGTGTTAGCCATGTGGCATCATGAATTGTCCACAAACATTGCATGGAAATTGAAACTGTCTGTCCATGGTCTCATAAATTCTTGAGAACCTGGCTGAGACCTGACCACTTGAATGAACTTTTTACATGATTCACTTAATGAAAATGATTAAATCACAGACAAATGAGATGCTACTACATTAAAGAAAATTAATGTAAACAAATACCTAGAACAATCATTGACAATATTATGTGATCCCTCTTTATTGACATCCATGGAGGAATTTTATTGTTGAAAAAAAAAATAGGCCACACCGAGTAAATAGATCTCAAAATTTCTCTCCAAATGGATTGACACCGTCCGCTGCCAATGAAAGCCTGAGATTACGAGGTTCTTCTTTAAAGTGTGGCCATTTTTCCTCCATGTCCCTAAATGAAGAACCATTTGCAGGCATTCGAAGAATGTCATCTCAACTTCTATTCCATGCATGGTAATCCATAAATTGCGCTAAGCTTTCACACCTAAATAATCATTGCATACGTGGAATAATGGGAATATAACGAAGAACCTTGCGAGGCACCTTTTTTGTTAGTTGATCTATCTGATATCTATTGATATGACATTCTGGGCATTCTGTTGCAAATTCATGTTGCTTATGATATATAATATGATCATTGGGACATGCATCTATTTCTTGGTACTCCATTCCAATATCTTTCATAATGCCAGATAAATCTCGGTATGAGCAAAGTAAAATATTTGATGGTGGTAAAAAAAATTCACCAATCAATCTACAAGAAAAAAATAATTTGTTAATATAAAGAATATTAATGGTACATATTTCATCCTTTATTTACTAGTGATGAACTAACAACAATTAAAGCAGATGAAAAAAGATGACATATATGACATACCCTAACATCCGTGAGATTGCTATGTTGGATAAACCATTCATAACCTTCAAGTTCACTAGCAACAATACAACATACAGAAGAGTTGTTTGGGAGCCTTCATAAAGGGGCTTGTATGCCTTCTCAAGTATAGGTAAATCATGAACATCATCAAAGTCATCTCAATCATCATGATTAGTTGTGCCACTAAGTGCATCATGGATCAATGTATTTGTGCTGCCATCTTCAACTATGTTTTATGGCGCATGATCTTCTTCTTCCATAGGATCATTAACTTCATCTTCGATATTCATAGCTCCATCTTCCTCCGCTTGCAAAAAAACATTATCCGGGCCGTAATAATCCATATCATGTGCCCTAGGGTGCCCCATCTTTATAATAATGATAGACACAAATAAACCATGATCATGATCAAGTAAATTTTTTTATATATAAAAAATGTTAAAACGATATGAACATTTACAAATTCAATCAATATAAACACATATAATGAACAACTTATCAATGGACAATAATCATGCCCCCCTTCAACGTGACCATGCTTCCTACAATGTTTCTCAACTGTTGTGTTTAAAATTCTTCTAATCTTTAAGCCCTTGCAATTATTACAAGGAAAATAACATTTCCCATCACTCTTTCTTTTCAATCTAGCCCACATTCTAGCAACTGTCTCTTCATTTTGTTCTGGACTAATATTATTTGACATGAATTTTCTTTACCAAGCTTGAATATTTAGATCTTCAAAAAATATCAAACTCACACTCCAATAATTTTTAATCATAGAGATGTAACAAAATCTGATAAGTATGATACTTTACACCAAAAATATTCGGCATGCAACCACCCATGCAAAAGAGAAGATAGCCTAAATTTAATGACCCCAAAAAACACTTTAAAATGGTAATTCTAGAACTTATTAAATTTTGATTTGACTATTATTTCCAACTGTTAGACTCCTAAAATTAGAATATTGAACTTGCACAACAAAATCTAGAAATGAAATTCTCAAAATGCACAAGTCTAAAAATGAAATCTGATGAGATGTTGCTTTAAAATATGATTTTCAAACCTAGAAGTATAAATTTGACTTCATAAATGAATTTTGGAAAAAGAAAATGACCACCCTCAACCTGGTGATATCTTCTTGAATTTTTTCTAATTTTTCCCAAGAAAATTGTCCTTAGTTCTCCACAAACTATCGCAGTGCAGTAGAGAAAACTTGCAAGTAGAGAAAATTCAATAGTTTAGCAAAACACTGTCGCAATAAATAGGTGAACTCACTTTTATTTATGTCAACCACAAATTCATTTTTTTATTTATTTTGAATGTTTATCGAAATTTCCATGAGACTGTGCGTCAAACTTTTGATGAAACCCAGGTTGATTGAAATTTTGACGAACGTCGGGGATAAAATTTCAAAAAAATTGAAAATTACACATGAAATCCTGACAATACATCAAATTATACATCTTTCGTCAGAAATTTTCATCGGATTTTGAAGTCAAATGAGTTAGTGTATGTATCTTCTTTGTAATTCTTTGCATTTTATTTCTCAACATTGTTCACATCTTTTATGGCTCATCCTAAATATCCATTCTCAAGGCCTCAAAATTCACACTTAAACACCTTACGTGGTGCACCCACTTCTATCTTGATGCTTATCTTTCATTTTTTTATTCATGTATTGCCATCCCACTGCCTAGATAATAATTTTGCTCGATCTCACTTGGAATTCCCGCTCAGGATTATTGCTAAGTAGCACTAGGCATTGAATAGAATGTTGTTGGGTTGATTCAATAGGCAACTAAGAAAGGTGTGGTGCCTATATTGGTGGAATCCACATAGAAGGTAGCCCATGAAGGGATGAGGAGGCATTTTCACGAGGACAACCACAGTGACAGCGAGCCCCGCATGGGAAGAAGTGCATAGATAGATGAGTGCGGGTGGAGGGCACAAGAATGCCACCTAGGCAGCGGCCTTTATTTAAGGCAAGCCTACAATCGGGATCCACAAGTGAAGATTTTGTTAAGGCGGTCGACGAAGGACTCGGGTGTTTAAGGAAGAATAGTGGACGACGAATGAAACCCCACCAGATGTGAACCTTCCTCGCTCAAGTTGAAATTTCTTTCCTTCTCATTTTTGATGCCCATGTGTGATATTTCTTCCTTCATGATACAATGTTCACTCCCTTCACCCATAAATTGCTACTGGTTCACCTCTTATCATTACAAGCACAGAATAGAAAATGGTGTTTCCCTATGAGTCGTTGTTATTTTGCTTACCGCTTTGCACTCAATAACTTTGCAAATAAAATACCATAAACAAAGCATAAACCTCATAAAGGATGATCATATTGGGTACCCATGAACCATGTCCCACGCTTAGTCCTAGATCCAATCATGGTAATCATCCTGGATGGAAAAGATCAGATGGAGGAGTTGAGCATGATATCTTTGTAATAACTAGGCACTTAGGAGATCATCCCAAGAGAATATCGTCCATATGGCACCATGATAAGAAGAAGACATGATGTGGATTTAGCATTCTATGTTGTTCATGTAAGTGTTGTTTGGGAACAATGACAAGGAGAGTTGTGGCACCCGTGGAAAGGAATTCTGTTATGAAGTGCATAGAGTGGAATGGTGGATGGCAAGAGGAATCCCACAAATGTGGGACCACCATAGTTAACAGATGTCAGGTGAAAAGCAAACAGAATCCCACAGGAACTAGCCCGTAAAGGCGAACGACTCAATGAAACCTAGCTAGATGATTTTGGCCAATATGAAATTGATAGTTTTAGGGCTCATGGCCAACTTGGGCTTGGAAGTAGGGGTACACAATGTGAGACAAGAGAAAAGTATCCTGCAAGGTGGGGAGCAAAACTGACCTGTCAAGAGCTAAAAGAGGGGGGTCCCTACCTTTGACAAGGCAGTTGTGCAAAACATGCACAACAAATGGTGACTTGCTGGGGAAATGCTCGAGAGAATTTCGATGACAAACTGGAATCACAAACTAAGAATCTCTGGTTCTGATCCTCACGCTAGAGCAATAAGGCCAATCACCTAATCAAAGAATCAAAACCACTAGTCAACCCAACATTTAGTATATTGAAAATCCAAGTGTGTGCAATTGTGTTAATTCACATCCTTTACTTGCTATAGGAACCCAAGCTCCATCAAGTTAAGCTACATAGTTTATTCTAACTCCAAAAGCATCTGAGACATTGCCTCACTGCCAGTCAAGCGTCCATAGCCCTGACGAGGTTGTCGATGTGATTCTCCCGAACATTGCTCTACTATCATCCAAGCATCCGTAGCCCCAGTAGAGTTGCTTGGATCCCCCTGAAAAGCTAAATTTCTTTCTTTTTATTTTTAATATTTTCTTACTTTTCTTTTCTTTTATTTTGATTTTCTCTTTTCAATTTATTTCTTTTCAACTCACAAGCAATGAAGCTCGCACTCAGGGCTAAGAATCACAATGGCACTGAAGCAGAATTTTAGATTTTTCACTTAACGAGACTTTGCAAAAGGGACCTACAATGACTGTCAAATTCTTAAAATGTGTAAGAGATGTAAGATTTCAAAATACATCAGGAATGAGACCAACCAACAACTTATCCACTTTGAACCAAACACCCGGAGTAGTTGACACTAACAGAAGACCCTCACCATCCACTCTGAAAACTTGATTAGAGTTTGACGAAGAAATACATAGAATGACCCCAGACACTTAGAATGGTTGTTGTGCACACAAACGTGCCCTGCTAAAAGTAGAGGGACCCCAAGCAAAGCATTTGCAAAGTGAGAGAAAAACAAAAATAAGTAGAAAGAAAATACCTAAACTAACCAAAACAGGAAAGCAAAAGAAAACAGAAAGGAAACTACTCTAAAGAAACCAACCTAATCTAACGAAAGTTGAAAAGTAGGACTATATGCAAGGAAACCTACACTACTAAAAAATGAGCTATGTACAAAGATATTTACAAAGCATTATGTTCAGGCAAGGAAAATAGACGTTTATGCTAGTTGGACTTTGTAATGCATGCACAAGTAGATGTACAATCGTTACAGTTCTCAATCGTGCACATTCATCCTTATATTCCAAAAAAATAAGTTCAACATAGCAGCATTCAAATTCAATCACATCATCATGAAAAATAAGAAATTAAGGTGATTCATTGAGCCCATGATTAATCCATAAACATGTTCATCTCCCCTCATCTCCATAATCAAAATGATAAACATAGCTACCAGTATTCATAGGAGAAAGGAAAGATAGAACCTGGATGTCATAATGCATATGTATCCACGTTTGATAGTCCAGAGCGAGCACCGTATCACCAGTTGTTGTGTCAGCAGCCTTGGGGGGCGGTATTGGATGGTGCAACATTTTTGATCTTGGGCTTGCATAGGGCTAGAAGAATGAGATAGCAAACACCTCTTCCAAGCCACTAGTGGGACTTGTAGCCTCCACCGGTTGTTCTTCGAGGAGAAATAGTTCATCTTCTTGATCCTCCGCAACCTAGTCCTCTACTTGATTGTTGTCTTCAAGAGGCAACATTCCATCCCATTTCCTTCCCCAGGTGTTGACCTTATTTTTTATGATGTTCAATGTCATGGGATGATGACATGCATGAATTTGTCCTCTTACAGCCTTCTGAATGTGAAACAGAATCAACAACGGTCAAGGCAGTAGGACCCCTAGTTGCATTCTATAGTTGGTGAGGTTTGTCATACTTGTTGGCAGCCATTGAAACACCCCCACCTTTGTCTTCTTTTTCCTATAGTTCATGTATCTCATCATGACGTCCACTCATCTCCTCTTGATCACTATCGTTGTAGATAGAGGAGTTCCTCTCTCAATCTGTAAACTCTGACACTTCGCTATTTGGAGGTTTAGGTGGCTGGTCCTCGTCACTCCCATCTTCTAAAATGTACTCATTCTCAGCATTGGTAGACCTCTAAAATGTAGCTCCAAATGGAATGAAGACTTCAATTGATCAGCGCACCTCCCCAAGGGGACCAAAATCCCATGCATTATTTCTCTCCAAGGATTCCCCATAGATCCCATCATGCATGGTGTATGAATGCTCTTTAAGAGGGAAAATTTCTAGGTGACCAATAGACATTGTTCCTATGTGTTATGCTTCATAGTTTGGAGGCTCAGGACTACGTTGCTCTTCTACTATTGTTGTCCCACATCTTGGTGAAGGTTATTTGCAGCTAAGATGTCACTTGGCTTCAATTCTTGATCCTCTAGTTCAATCCTTGAAGCGGTTGCAGGAGATGATGTACTTGGTTACCCCACTCATTCTTTGACTTGTTCGACGACCTCTTGGCATAGTTGACATGTGAACTCTGAATGTGGCAAGTCATGGAGCCTACACCATCCTGATAACAACAACACTTCAAAATCCACCTGATATCTCTGCTCAGACCAATCCTAGGTTGCTAGCCTTGACACTAACTTCTTGTATCTCTCTGATATTAGGTCCTCATCGTAATTTGAGGAGGAAGTCTGATGGTAGACAACCATGACTTGCGATTGTTCCCACACCTCTAAAGTGTCATTTTCAGATGCTTGATTGTTGTTATTTACATAGGAGAGGTCCTCTAATCTTATTTCACTTATGCATTCACCATCACCTTCTGTTGCTCCAAGGCTTTTGGCCTCTTCTTCTTTCTGATTTTCAACATCTTCATGAGTTTCCTCAACATGTGCCGCCGCAAACTCTATCAATTCTTCTTCAATTGCCAACAATTTCTTCTCTTGAGTAGAGGAATTCCCTTTTCTTGTGGAGAAAAATCTCTTTGATTCCTTTACAAGTGATTTTTCATCAAAGCTTCTTGTTGTCCCAAGGGAATCAACTCCTTCCTCTTGATTTTCAGCCTTTATGTTTGTTGTCCCAACACCTTCTTGTGTCAAATTTCTCAGTTCAACTTGAATGTGTTGTCCTTCAGATATTGACAGCTCCATTTCCTCATGGGATGAGTTCTCTTCATTGGGAATTAGCTACTCTAACTTATCTAAACAACCCTTGAATTGAGTGATGATGTTTGCACATGAAGAACAATTGAATTTCGAGTGAGGTGCATTGTGAAATTTGCACCAACTAGACATCAACACTTCCTCCAATTTTAATCCATCCTTGTTGTCCAAATCTTCTTGGATCAGCTCCTTGAAGGCCTTGGCTTCCATGTTAGTGAATTCCTCTACTGGACCTACAAGAGCCAAGGGCTGGTATATTTCCCTAAAGGGAATCTCTCCTTGCAAGACTCTTTCAATTCTGCCCAAGAATGTTGGGCATCCCAAATCATTGGTCTACGAGTGGAATGGATTCTACACTTTTCTTCCAATGCAAATTGCTACAATGGTCTCCCCAGCCTTCTATTCAAATCTGTGTGTAGCTGAGTAATGTTGATTTGCACATGCTACTCCATTTCAACTCAGCTTTTGTTTTCCTTTAAACTATCTGATTTCAAATGTCCAGCAAATAAGGAGATCTCCCTATCTCATATTTTAACTTGAAATTTATTTTCCACCTCCAATTTCAGCTTTGTAGCC
>VDFB02242453.1:0-41264 GCA_007258455.2 Sequoia sempervirens
ACATTATGTACTTTGCTTTCAGCTGGAAGCTAAAACTCATAAGCAACTTCACCAATCCTTTTGGTGATATTGAAAGGACCATAAAAACGTGGCTTCAACTTTTCTGCACCACTTTTCTTGAGAGAAGATTGTCTATATGGCTGAAGCCTCAAATAGACCATGTCCCCAACTTCGAAGGACCTTTCAACACGCTGCTGATCAGCGTATAACTTCTGCTGGTTTTGAGCTTGTTGCAGATTTTCCTTGAGAGATTTCAAGATGTCTTGGCTTTGTTGTAACATATCCAGTGCTTGTGGAGCTCTACTATCATCAAACACTAAATCAACAAAATTAGTAGCCTCATAACCATAAAGAGCCATAAAAGGTGACATCTTAATTGACATGTGATAAGAAGAGTTATAACAATACTCTCCTAAATGAAGCCATTTAATCCAAGCTCGCTGTTGTCCTGAAACATAGTTCCTTAGGTAGCCCTCTAACCACTTGTTAACAATTTCTGACTGCCCATCTGTTTGTGGGTGATAACTAGTGCTTGGAGTAAGCACTGTCCCACTCAATATGAAGATCTCCTACCAAAAAACACTTAGGAACTTGCTGTCCCTATCACTGACAATAGTTTTAGGAAACCCATGCAAACGGAACACCTCTCTAAAAAACAACTCAGCCACTTGAGCTGCTGTAAATGAAGTGGTAACAGCAAAGAAATGAGCAAATTTCGTTAGTCTATCAACCACAACAAATATACAATCATGTCCTTGCACCTTGGGCAACCCCGTGATAAAGTCCATGGCAATACTTTCCCACTTCTGATTTGGAATGGGCAAAGGCTGAAGTAGACCAGCTGGATAAGAGTGTTCATTTTTATTTCTTTGACAAATAGGACACTCTCTAATGTAGTTCAAGACTTCTTCTTTCAACCCTTTCCAAGTGAATCTTTCATGAATCTGCTTATAAGTCTTGAAAATCCCTTGATGACCAGCAAGGGGAACATCATGAAAAGATTATAGAATCTTCTTTTTAAGCTTAGATTCTTGTACTAAAAAGATTCTATCTTTATAATAAATTAACCCATCAACCAACTTATACCTTTCATCAACCGAATGACCTTCTAACAAGCTGGTTGCAAACTGATTTTTAACATAATCAACAGTAATTAACTTCTTCCAATCTGCTGATAACTCACAAAGTGACTGTAAATGAGGCCTTCTTGAAAGAGCATCAGCCACTATATTATTTTTTCCTTTGACATATTCAATGTCAAAGTCATATGCTTGGAGCTTACTTACCCACTTTTGCTGCCTTTCATTCAAATCCTTTTGGCGCATGAAATGTTTAAGACTATTGTGGTCAGTCTTAACAACAAATTTACTTCCCACCAAGTATTGACGGAATTTAGACAAAGCATGCATGATGGCAAGCATCTCTTTGTCATAGATAGAGTAAGTTTTTTCTGCCCCTCTCAACTTTCGGCTCTCAAAGACAATAGGGTGTTTGTCTTGCATTAGAACAGCTCCAACACCTTCTCCTGAAGCATCACATTGTAATTCAAAAGGTTTTGAAAAATTCGGAAGTGCCAACACTGGACACGAACTCATGATTTGTTTAAACTTATCAAAAACCTCTTGTGCTTGCTTAGTCCAAAGGAAAGCTCCTTTCTTTGTAAGATCTGTGAGAGGTGCTGCTTGATGTGAATATCCTTTCACAAATCTTCTATAAAATCCACATAACCCTAAAAACCCTCTCAAATGAGAAATATTCTTTGGAGTTGGCCAATCAAGAATGGCCCTTATCTTTTCTGGATCCACTTTCACACCCTTTGAATTGATAATGTGGCCAAGGTATAAAAGTTCTGTCAACCCAAACTCACACTTTGATTCTTTGGCGAACGAACATTCCACCTCTAAAATGCTAAGCACTTCTTCTAAATGCTTAAGGTGCTCTTCCCATGACTTACTGAATATGAGAATGTCGTCGAAGAAGATGAGCACAAACTTCCTCAACTGCTGTCTAAAAATCTTGTTCATACAAGATTGAAATGTGGCTGGAGCATTTGTCAAACCAAAAGGCATGACAAGAAATTCAAAATGCCCAAAATGGCATCTAAACGTTGTCTTCTCTATATCCTCCTCCCTCATTCTGATTTGGTGATAGCCCGAACGAAGATCAATCTTTGAGAAGAACATTGCACCATGGAGCTCATCAATAAGCTCATCAATCCTAGGGATAGGATATCTATTCTTGATGGTTTTCTGATTTAATGCGCGATAGTCAACACACATACGCATTGTACCATCTTTCGTTTTGACCAGCACTACTGCTGAAGCAAATGGACTCTTGCTTGGTCTAATAAAACCACTTTCCAACAGCTCCTTGATGGCTTTTTCAATTTCATCTTTCTGCCTCTTTGGATAGCGGTAAGGTGTAGTAATAACAGGTTTTGCTCCCTCTTCTAACTCAATCACATGCTCAGAACCTCTTTCAGGAGGTCTTCCAGGAGGTAAGCTTCCAAAGACTTTGCTCTTCTTCGAAAGTAAGGCTTGAATATCAGGGTGATATTGCCTTTTTTCCTCTACTGGATTAGCTGGTAGAACCATACATTCAGCAGCCCATTCAACCTGATCGTGGCGGATCAGCCTTTCCATCCTTTTCAAAGACACAATTCGAGGGCCTCCATTTGACATCCCTCTTAAAACGACCTTCCTTCCATTAGACTGAAATTTCAGCTCCATGGTTTGCAAATTCAATGTGATCTCACCAAGAGATCGCAGCCATTGTATGCCCAACACAACATCAGTGTCTCCAATTCCCACCACATAAAAATCATCTTTAATCTCATGATTCCCCAATTGCAAAGAGAGGTTAGGAATCTTCCTTGTGCAAGACATAGTAAAACCATTAGCAACCATTACCTTGAACCCTTCAAATTCTTTAGTCTTCAAACCTTTTCTAGCAACTAGACCTTCATCAATAAAATTGTGAGTTGCTCCAGTATCAATTAGAGCAACTATCCTTTGTGAATTTACAACTCCATGAACCCTAAAAGATTCATTCTTTTGAAAACTTGATAGTTGTGCGAAAGCACTACCATCTCCCACCTCTTCGGACTTGTCTTCTGGAACTTCTTCACTTTCACTACTTGCTGATTCGTATTGCTGATCAGACGAATCAGATTATGATCCATAATCAGAATAGCCCTCCATTTGATTTGCTTTGCCTCTTCCATAGCAACGGTGACCCTTAACCCAAGGATCACGGCAAGTGTAACAAACTCCATCATTTCTAAGCTGTTCTTTGAGCTCTTCTGACAGCCTTGGTGGAAACTTCTTGGGCAGATTTGAAGAAGGTTTTTTATCTTTCTTGTGGCTGAATGGTTTTGAATGAAACTTAGGCCTTGGGGCTGCTAACTCCATGCTCCTAGCTTTCTTGATAGCTTCATCTAATGTTGGTGGATCAAATGCTTTGACCCAACCCTTCAAGGGCTCCATTAAACCTTCAGCAAAAAGAACTACAAGTCTTCTTTCAGTAATGTTAGGCACCATTACTGACAACCTTTGAAAATCAGCCACATAGCTTTCTAAAGATCCTTGCTGTCTCAATTGTGCCAATTCTCTAAATCTCAATTCTGGATCTTTGGTGTCAAATCTTTCAATCAACTTATTGGTAAACTCTCCATATGTGCGAACTAGGTTATGGCCAAGAGTGACCAAACCATGAGTCCACCATTTATGAGCTATCCCATCTAAATGCAAGGTAGCAAATTTGATAGCATCTTCTTCCGGCATAGGTCTAAGAGAGAGGTAGTTATCTAACTTTTGTACCCATGATCTGGCTGTACACTTATTACTACCATCAAAATGTTCCATAGTGATCTTTCCCAATGCCTGGTAGAAATCATTTCTAGGTGCTGTAGGAGGACGTTGATCATTCCTTCCACCATTTCTCCGACTCCTTTGATTCATGTATTGATCAAAGGTCCAAGTACCTCTCAAATCAAGAGGTAAAGAAACGTACTCCATGTAAGCTTGACGTGCATCATCAGCAAAGTTTGGAGCAGCTTCAACTGGTTGTTGCTCTTCCCTTGGTGTAAAGACGGGAAAAAGGGGTCTAGAGGATGACCCACTAGGAATTGCAGCATGCTGACCTACAATTTTGTCTCTTGTATTCACCTCAGGACTGCCACTATTATTATTTCCATTAACTCCACTGCTTTCTCCAGTTGAGTTATTTTGGGGCTGAATGATGTTTTGAGCTGCTTGCTGGTCCAACTTGGACAACAATCGAGACATCATGTCTATCATCCCATCAAACTTCTTCTCCACTCTGTCCCCTCTTCATTATCTCTCCTTACAGTGTCTGACATTATTACAACTGTCTGATCAACCACTTCCACTGAATTTTCTGAACCTTTCACTGTTTTACCAAGATCTCTTAGGGCTCCTGAAAGGGTATCTGCCTCAGGAACGGGCGGAAACTGATGCTGATTTCTGGCCTGACTTCTGGTGTATGGCCTAGTGTCTCTTTCACTCATCAGTTAACCAACTGCAATTTGCCACAGGATGGCAGGGTCTTCTGCTCTGATACCACTGAAATATGCTAACCAATTTTTTCCGATAATTTAACACAACATAACCAACAATAGTTAACTGGATTAGCGTTAGCATCAAATGTAAAACTGAACTTGGAATGAAAGCTACTCAACGTCAAGAATGTGCACTCAAGATCCCACTGAGGGCGAGGTGCTAACATATGACGGAGTGTTGAAACTTGAAATTAAGAACTGATAGGCGGATAACCAGCCATGAAAAACATTTCCACACTACCACCAAACAGTGGGGGGAAAGAGATTACAATTAAAGCAATTCGTCCGCTGCGGCGGGCATCCACAGAGCTGTGGGGATTCACCACTCTGAAAGTGGGTATAAGAGAGTTACAAAACAGATTGTCCACACTGGCGGTAAACCATCCAGGGGTAATTTAATGATAAAACAGAAAGTAATTGCAGAACTGAAAGATTGGTTGGATTAGTAATGCTTAATCTCAACCTTACAAATTAAAACTCTGCATATTACTAATTACAATGATAAGGAATGAACCTTAGATGTTAAGTATGAACTTTTACAATGATATAACTCTCAAATACTGAAGTATATGATCAAAAACTGGAAATTGCAACAATCTGATATAAAAATCAGAATTCTGGAAATTCAACCAGCAAACTGTGAATTCATAAAATGCTCATAAGTTGGTCAATTTACCTCCGAATGACGAGAAATAAGTTGCAAATGCTCCCTAGAGGTCTGGCGCCCAAGATTCATTCCAGAAACAGCCACCAAAGACTCCAGATTATTTAGCACGAATCCCAATGCACCTCAAAATGGTACGGCCTCCTTAGAAGTTCGATTTTGCAAGATAAAAATAATCACTTGGAATTAAATTCCAATTCTTTGAGGAAGATGGCGCCTTGAGTCAACAATTGGATTGCCAAAATACCCAGAATGAAAATAAAATCACTCAAATTGATATGAACAAAAATCAGCTTCAGCTGTATAAAAACCAGGAAACCAGAACTGTGAAAATACTCCAAAATTCTTCAATCTTTGATGCTCAATCTGCTAGTCTGATGTTGAGAAGCAGCAATGTAGCCAACTAGGTGTTATATTGCAAACACGAAATTGGATGAAAAGCTAGGAGGTAGACATCCTCGAAGCAATATGTCAATTGTCATTTCGACAGCATAACTTTAGCATAATTTTCATGGATGAAATGCTGGAGCAAAGACCTTCAATAAATAAGAGCTCACAAACTCTTCAAATCCCTGAGAAGCAGACCAAAAGACACAGGAGACCCTTCAATTTCCCAAAACCATTCAACTTCTTAAGGTGGCATCCCAAAAAGCCTCATAAGAAATTCACTTTATTCAAAAATTCACTTTTATAAAAGTGGCGTCCCATTTCAAGCTGAGGAAATATTTGAATAAAGAATATATAATCTTATAATGAGGGCGTACCCTTCATGGCCCCACTTTTAAAAACAACTTAAGTTATCTCCTTAGGCCAAGGGGGGTGTCAACAGTGAATTAAAACATAATGCCTTTAATTAAATATTTTTCACCAAATAAAGCTTTCTGAAGACCAAACCAATATAACAACAACTGCTCCAACTGCAAGGGACTAAGAATAGACAACTGCAACTGCCACAACAAGCATTTACTAAAAATAGTAAATAACATGAAATGCCACAAACTCCAAGCCAAGAAACCCTAATTTCACCTCATTCCAGTCTACGGGTTCCGGAATAGACTGATGAATGGCAATGCTAATCACTGATGAGAAGGGGACATTACACTATATATCATAAATTAAATGTAAATAACTAATTGACTGTTTTTTCGCCAAATGCATGTGCTAAACTGTCAACAATCAAGCCTTGCAGTGAGATTTTAAAATTTAAAGGAGGGTAATCTATTAAGCAGAAACAATATAACTCAACTTCCTATTGGCTAAAGCAAAGATCAATATTCAGGTGTAAACAAAAGTTTGAAGTAAAAACATAAATGAATGTTGATTCTTGGCTAAATAAAACACCAACAAATCTACATCAATAGGAAAGAACTAAATGGATGAACATCACAAGGTTCTAGAAAATAAATTGCTCAGTGATATGCAAAGTTATTATTTTAATCAATAATTTGCATCAATGCAATGCTCAATATAATTCAATTTAATTAACTGAATTACAAACACAAAATCAATAACCTCAACATAAGCTTCTGCAACATAGGCTTAACGTTACCTCACATTCTTTCATTGCACAAAAACACAATAACTTGACTTCAAAGATCGAATGACTATTTCTACAACATAAGTTTGGCATCAACTCTCACTCATTCATCGGACAAAAACACAATAACTTGACTTTGATGTTTGAACGAAAATTTCTGCAACATAAGTCTGATCTCAATTATCATTCATTAACAAATTATGTGCTTGAAGCACTTATTTATAAGCTCACGAAGGGTAGCTTTTAGGGATTTAAGAATAATAATAAAATATTCTAAAAAGTATCGCTTTAAAGCTATTCTATTCCAATCTGTAGAAAAGAGGAGATGGAACTCATTTAATGCAAACTAATTTTAAAACAATTAATAAAATAAAGGTCTAATAATAGGCTCATACCTATGGCTTGAAAATAGCCATTGATGATGATGATAGCTGCTAGATGTAGTTGTGCTTGAAAATGGAAACTTTTGGCACTTAAGTGGCTTTCGAAATTTTGAAGCAACTAAGTCCTTGAAACTTGTTACATCTTTTGGAGTCTTTGAAATACAACAAACTCTTTTTGTAGGCTTTGGAAACCGTTGAAATATTATATCCATAAATCTAATGAGTAGCCCACCATCTAAGATGAAGATGGAACCCTAAATATGCTGAATTCATCAAATTTTAAACTCGAACCATGATGATTCAATTTGGATGCCTTGAATGGAAGGCTTGTGGTGAAGAAAGTAATTTGATTAGTGAAGTAGGTTACCAGAATCACAAACCAAAGATGAGTGATGCCATGGGTGATTGAAAAATTATTTATGGCACTTTTAAGGGTTTGAAACCTTGCAATATCAATAAATTCCAACCATTGTTACAAATTGCCATCAAGGGCCACACTCACAGAAAACAAAAGGTAGTCATGAGGTGCTGAAAACTGTTACAAACTACTTCACATCCTAGTAATGAGGACATACTGATATTCTCCATAATGATTCAGATCTACACTAAACACTAATGTTCTAGATTTGTTTGCAACTGACGTATGCTCCTAGACATGGACAGCTATTGCTCTTCCATTAAGTGTCGCTGTTACAGATAACTGAAAACCTTATTTTATGCTGCTGTAGGATACTTGAAACTGTGTCAATGGAAGAAACTTGCAAAAATTAGTGCCAAATCTGCCCTTGAATGCTGCCCAGTGTCCATTTCAGATGTTTATATCATCAGCTGTCATCATAAACCCCTTCAAGTATGGAAAACCCCTTGGAAGACCTGCAACATCATGAATGAATAGACTTTCTTTTACTTCAAACAGCAGCATTGAAATGCTTATGAAGTTGATCAATGAACTACCCTTATACAAGCGTTTGAGTGCTTTAAAGCAAGCTTTAAAACTTAATTTTTTGCTCTCTCTTGACTGAAAACAGGGCAAAGATTTGGACTGGCTGCACCAACGGAAAAGCACACCATTAACATCTTTTTAGTTTGTCTTTGAGTACCATTTGTTAGTGCCTAAGCCACCTCTAATATGGTGCCAAAGAAAGGAGGACTGGCAATGAGCTGTTAAAAACACACTCAATCTAAGCTTTAAACCTGCTTTTATCTTTGGTACTATTTCATATTGTAGTTGCTTCTTTTGCAATCTTAGGAGGAAATTTTACTGGCATAACCACTTCAAAATGATGATTGGAATTAAGTTGTTTTATACACTTTATTGGCCTCATTTTTATGAGGTAATTGGCACTTTATAGGCCTAAGATGGAATTTGGTCTGGGTAGTGCCAACTCAAAATTGCACCAACCTTATTTTGAAACTCTTTTCATTTTCCCAGTGTGTTTCACTTACAATTTTGTCACTTTAAGGAGCTTTGGCAGAGTAATTTGTTGGCATTGCCAGCCTCAAATGGTACTACTTATGACAGGTTCCTTCTCCCAATTTAGGTCCAATCTTCACTTGCCATAGCCACCTTTGGACATGATTTTCCACCGGCTTTGCCACTTTTTCTGATTCCTGTTTGGGGAAGATTTACTTGGCAATTGCCATCCAAAAGTGTGCTAACTTTCTATAGTTTCTTTTCTCTTTCATGCCGGCTGCTGATTCATAATGCCTTTGCCATGCTTCCTAATGTTTTGTGCTGATTGACGGGCATCTGCCACTAAAAAGTACGCTTGGTTCAAGCCCATTACTCCCTTCAACTGCATGCTTTCAACATGTCTCTGCCATTCTTCAAGATCAAATGGAAATCGCCTTACCATGACTTGAAGTTTGGTGATCCAGATTCCATGGCTTGGCTAATCCACCAATGATTGGGAAGTTCATCATTTACTACACTTGCATGCTGTTCTTGGAATGCCATCATTTGTTTAGTCAGACTTGTTGATGATTACTGCTCCTCATGCCAGCAAAATTTTTTAGAGGACAAGACCATGGCAAAATGACTTTTGAAAACTGACCAGGAGGGCGACAATTGACGAGATTGACTCTAGATCAAGAGTCAAAAGAAGTAAAAAATTAACAATTGAGAGTACAAAAGTTGAGTTTCATATGTATTCATATAGATACCAATAGATTGAGAATGTCAAGAACATAAAAAATCATTATTTCTGCAGGCATTAGTTTCAAGAGCATAAAATTGCTCATTATTTCTGCAGGCATTAGTTTCAAAAACCAAGAATAAAACTAGAAAAGATGGTTTTTCTAATGTATTTTATTTTATTGGATGCTGTCAAGAGTTTTGAATCTTTGAAAGCTCTTATTAATTTTCAATTTTTGGAGGGAAAGACTATTTTCTTAGAAACTTATTTATCTCATTTATAATGTTCTTATATTGTGTTATGTTTCAATTTGAGCACAGTACTTCTTGAGAGTAGAGGAAATCAGATTGGAAAATTGGACGTGGTGTGCCAAAAGACAATGTAAGGTGACCAGATATATGCATAAATTGAAGAATTACAGGCTGAAAACTTTTAAATAGGAGAGTGACTATGGATTATGATGCAGATGGAAAACCAAGGTGTGTGAAGGTGTGGTGAATGAAGATATTTGAACACAAATCACTGCAAGAAAGAAAAGGAGCTGGGAGGGTATATTTTGAGATTGTAGAACAATTGACCAATTGTACTAATGGGATGGAAAAATTAGGAGGGATGGGAAATGTAAGTTGAAATTAGAAATAAAATTGACAATCTCTCATTCAGCTTGTGGCTAATTGTAACAAAAGAAAACCCCTATATAACAACAGCCTGTGCAAGTTCTTAAGAAGCAATCATCTGCCCAATGGGTAATAGCAGTGAGGAATTATTTCTGCTGAATCTTGATAAATCAGAAGTAATATAAGAAATCTGTTATGCAAAACTTTTTTAAAATGCCATTTGGAATAGCTACTATGTAAAACCTTGTAATATCCCTCACTCAAATTGACATAAAATGGCTGCTATGCACTTGAGAAATTTTGTCAAATGGTTGTCTTGCAAGGTCTGAGTTTGCTGTCTTGAGTTTCTGGTTTGTTTTGTTGAGTTTATATGATGCAATTATGCTTGAAATGAAGTGAGAGATACTAATCTAAATGCTGGTAATGAAGAAATGCAATGATAACTCTAAATGCAGCCTTACAATGAACTAATATGACTGTAACAGCAAGAAGATAACTTCTAGACATTATAGCAAACACTTGTCATACAAAATATGAATCCCATGATTATGGACATGATGTCAACAACTAATGTGCAACCTTATTTCTCCTTAGAATATGAAATAGTCTGATTACAATTGATATGCACTAAGATGCAATGATGGCCAAGACTCTTGGCATTACATATAGTTATCAAATGTATGATAATGCTGGAAAGTACATGCATCTACAGCAGCAATCTAAACAATGCAAGGACTCACTAAATGAATACAAAATCAGATGGAAAACCTGGTGTAGATCTGCTCCCAAATTTGATGTGAAGACAACCTTGAATCCCAATGAGAATCCCCCTTCACAAGCCAAAACGTCTCAATGAGATGCTGCCCCTGCTGCTGGATTGAGAGCTCACAATAAAATTGTATTAGCTGCTAATCGCCCTTCATTCTCTCCAAATGGTATTGTCATGACTCCAAACTTAAAGCGATTCTACCTTGAACTGAAATTGATGGCCAATAAGAAGAATATGAGCAGAATCGTGGTTCCTCTTGACCTCCTGGAGGTCTGAAAATTGTATCAGAAGTTGTATGGCCAAAATCGTCCTTAAGAGGATGAATCGATGCAGCCACCAAGCTGGAAATCATCTCCAATGCTAATCTGCTAATCCTTGCTCCAATCGATTCTTTCAATGGTGCTAATAATTTGGCCAATGGCCACAAAATTATGTTGCAATGAAAGGACTGAGGTATCCTTTCCCAAACTAGCTAGGCTTGATGTCTCACAAGCAAAAGTAGGAATCAGCTAGGCTTGATGTCTCACAAGTGAAGTTTGCCAAGCATTAAGCTCACCAAATGTAGAAAATGAAGTAGTCAACTCAACATGCTAAAATGCTCAGCCAAAGCTTCTTTTATACTTTTTCAACCACATCTCCTAGAAGCTTCTAGAAATAAAGTATTATTTTAATCACGTGACTTTATAATATAATTTTTATTTTAGTCACTTTATTAAATTAATTAAATATAAGGTCACCTTTTAATATTTAATTGTTTGATAACCTTATAAATAACTAATTTAATAATCCACTTAATTTAATTAAAATAATCAATTAGTCATCCTTATGAAATATCATTAATTTGGACAACTTAATTAATTAATTTAATTAACTTAAACTTCCTCCAAATTGGGGACATAACAAACCTCTTCTGAGCTTCAAAACCGACAGATGCCAATCAAAGGACTTTGAGTCAAAGGAAGCATAAAAATATTTAATAGAGTATTGATAAATGAACTGAAAATGAGGGCTAGAATTCAACTCCCCTAAGTGATATGGGGAACTGTCTTGATGTAAAGTTGTGCTACCTGCTATCTTGTAAAGGAAATATATAGCAAATAACCTTATTGTGTGCTAACACTTTGTAATTGTCATTGATCATCAAAGTGTCCCCTTACAAGTTATATATTATCTTGCTAGGAAAGGAGACTGAGAAAGTAGCTGAATTTTGCCTATTACCATGCCAAGTAGGTCCTAGCAGATTCACATTTCTAGATTACATGTACTATTGTTTTGTCTTGTCCACAATAGACTCATGGGGGATCAAATATTTTACCCTTTTTTTTGTTTTAACCACTAGAATTTGGTAAAGCACTATATTTACATTCGAAGGAACTATTGATTTCCAAATAGTCTGACATCTTTCATACCATCATGCTTCAGGTTCATGAACTCTATCTTTTTTCAAGACTTGAACAAATAAAGATTATGTCTTATTCCATGCCATAAATCCTGTATCATATCTCTACAAAAATTTTCAGCCCTCCATGTCCAGTATCTAAAGATAGGTATGGAGCCTTCGAATGAAATTTGAAAAGGCAATTTCAAGAATCATTTTATATAGATAAAGGAACAATATTTTTTCTTCACCACCTTCATTTTTAGCACATTACAATTTTCTCCATAGTTGTTATTTTTGTTGTTCCTTTATTCCAGTAATCACTTTCAATAGAAAAGTTGTTTTCATTCTAATCGTCTTCTTATATAGCAGTGTAAAAAGCCAAGTTGGCCTTGTGGGGATGGGAATGTTTTGATGGGTCTTGTTGTTAAATCCCAGGATTCTCTTGGGCACTCCATATTCTAATGGAGATGGTCTAATGCCTTTTTTTGGGAAGCCTAAATTTTCTTAAAGCATTCCTACCTAGAGTTTTTGAATGCCTTTGCTTCCCCAATTCAATCACAACTGTCAAATGGGCTGCTGCTTCGCTGAATATGATAGGTTCTATATACATGATAATTAAAAATTGTAATTAAGTTTCTGCAACTCTTATCTTATCATCCATTTGCTTTCAAAAAGTGCAGCTTGAATTTTAATGCATTATGATGTTTAGACGCGCTTTATGTCTAAGGAGGGAGGCAACTCAAGGCACAATGGAAATCTCTTTCAACCTCACTTGTTTGTACCAAGGAAACTAGGACACACTGTCTTCAGTCATTTGTAGCCCTTTGGAGAGGGAAAAGACAAGGACGTTAAAAAGGGTTGTTTATTGTTTGAATTTCTTCCACAATCACGATAATCCTAGTTAAAGGAGTATTTAGATGATTCCTTGTTTGACTCTTTCTTTTAATAAATCTATTCACTACCCACCTCTAGTGCTTTGCAATAGATGATACAAAAGTAGATGAGAATTGGGATACCAAGTACGTTTTGATTTTATGCGACTATAATTCTCTGTTTTCTAATCAATCAATTAGGTGGGTTGACTTAGCTGATAAGAAAGGCCTCTATTTTTTCTTTCACAGCAATCCTAGATGCTTGAAAAAAATTATTCATACAAACCAAAATACCTTCAATAGACTGCACAGATGCCTCTGGATTAAGGCCAGTCACCTACATGGTGCAATATTAATTAATTGACTTTGTCTGGTGGCAAAAGTTTCTGAATGTACCATTGTGTTCTAGGTGCCTCTAATAAATATCCTAGAGCATCCACATCAATCGCTCAAAGTAGGTTGCTAAAGGGAATCCTTATGTATTTCATATTTGTATGTAAATTTGTTCAGACAGTGTTCCATTCTCAAAACTATTACACAAGCATGTGTTGAGACATTTTCCATAGTTGTTATAAAATAATGTAAACCTTGGGAGACAACCAACAAACAATAGTACTTCAACAAAGTCAATTTTTATGCCTAAATTAAGTTTACTCTTTTGGATCTTCATTGTGTGCCTATTGATATGAGATACAGCTGTGTCACAATTGCAATTCATACCTTTTCTTAGGAAGTCCTTAAATACCTTTAATTGGGCCTGATGCCTCTATCATCCAATTTTCATTTGTCCTTGGTGCCTTTTTCCAACTAAGTTTCATAGACTCAAAAATATATTAGGAGAAAAATAATCTTGCCTCCCTTATGTCTACATTATATTCTGGTACTACCCTTTACTAAGTTTTAAGGTCTCGCTCCCTATGATATTGATCATGAATACATTGTGTCAAATCTTTATCTAAGTATGATGTTTCCACACAGTTGTAAGCCTCCTGATGAGCACAAAAAGGGTGCACTTTCAGCATGCATTTGTCCCCATTTTTCCATCCTTTTAACCATTACTTTCCATCCATTTGACCTCAAAAAGTAGTTATGCTGCTTATCTAATTTCTTAGAAGTATAAAGGAATTGATTAGCTTTTGTCATTTTGAAAAGAAAATGGTAGGAAAGAGAAATCGCTTGCTGGATGTTTCCATATGCAACTAACTGGTTGACTGTGACTTCTTTGTCATCGTCCTCCAGCTTGCTATAGGAAAATCTAATATGGCTTTTGTCATCCAACAATGGATAATTAGGCTTATTTTGCTGACAGTGAAGCACATAAATCAGGTGTAGCATCTATAGGGAAGAGGAACATTTTTGTTGGACATCATGCAATGGAATAGGGTAGTAACATTAAATGACTGCCAGCATATTGTGATGACCTCCAACACACCTTAGCAGTCCACACCTCTAATCATATGAAGATAGACAAATGAGTTATTCTTGCAATGTAACTAATATTAGGGGTTTTGTGGTTTCTCTATTATTGACTAATTCCACAAAACCAGTTTCAGGAACTATTGTTTCTAACATTTGTTTTTTTGTTTCTCTTATAAAGAAAGCCACAAGCTAAGCATTAGAAAATAGATGATGATAAGAATAAGAGTGGAAGTAATGTACTGATATTGTAGAGAGGAAAGAGCAGAACAGAATTGTAGCACATTGTTTCATTGTGTTGCAGCAATCTTTAATTGTTGCATGATGCCTATAATATTGATTTGGTGAAAAAAACATTTGCTGTTCTGAACGAGTTGTGGTAGAAGCCAAGGGGGTGACCTGTAATTGCTGCTTGTGAGAAAGAGCTTGTTTATAGGGTAGTACTGCTGCTCTATCTCTATTTTATTTTCTGCAGGTGTGTGAGTGTTCTTTTTTTGCCCTTGTGATTGATTTCTATAGCATGTGCAGTAACTAATCTTATTATTTCTGGAGTATATTATGATTCAGTTTGTTAGAAGTAAGTTTGTGTTGGTGGCATCCCTACAATAGTTTCAGTAATCTATAGCTTTCCCTGTTTTTTCAGTACTTCTGAAGTCATAGCAGTTAGAATAGTTTATTTTCAGTAGTCCCTCTCTTAGCTGTAGCTATTATTCCTCTCTTTCATCCTTCTTCTGTCCTCTCTTATCCCCCACCTAGGATTGTATCTATTTATCTGTACTTAGGTGACACCTATGGCTTTGAGCATATCCTTTGCCATGACACATTCACATGTACACGTCCTTGGTGTGATGGGCATAGTTTAGCCTAAACACCTTGTTTGCCAGGGCCCAATTAGATTTCCTTTTTCCTTTATGCTTCTTTGCTTTACAGGTTCACTTTGAAGGAGCTTTTCTTTAATAGACTTTGAGGTCATTCCCTACAAAGGAAAAAAAAATATAAACTAAGTGTTGGAAATATTGTCATTGATGTCAAAGGTGCTCAAGTTGAGATAGTTGGAGGTTATCATTGATATCGTGAATGATAAAGATCATGAAGGATAAAGACATTGAACAAGCTTAAATAGAGATTATAAGAAGCGTATACATACCAGCATACTTGACAAGAAAGAAAAGTCATAAGGTATATATATGAACTTTGCACTTTCTAAGTGACAACCAGTCCAAAATCATGAATCCGAATGGCAAGCATAAGATGAAATTATTTCATGATTTAAGAAAGTATATATACAATAGAAAAACAGATCTGAATGTGGTACTATTTAGAGAATGCATCAGAGTTATATCAGATACAAGGCAAATATGAGAAAAGGGATAAAACAGCTTTATGAAGAATTCTTGTGCAGATCTTTGAAGAACATAAACAGATTCATGAAGCATATTTGAAAGTATATAAGCATCAGATATGAGGTCGATCAGATATGAGAAGAAAGATATAAGTATGCAATGATATTTTGGAGAGATCAGACTTTATGAAGAATCTATGTGCAGATTCAGAAGAGAGATTTTTGAAAAGCATGAACAGTTTTTATAAGTATGCAGATCCAAAAGGAAAGCATAAATCAGATCAATTCTTGTAGACATAACAGTTTACACCAATCACAGCCATTGGTGAAATCATTGGAGAACTTAGACAAGGTCAACTTCTATCTGTGATTCAATCTCAGCAAATAATGATTCAATTTCAGCAAAGAACTGAGACTAGGTCAAATGGCAAAAAAAGACCAAAAATAAAAATTAAAGAGAAGCATTTAAAAATAAATAAACAACAGGAAAAGACAAAACACAGAAAAAAAACAAAAACCAGAAAAAGACGAAATAAGAAAAAGATAAAAATAAGTAAAAGACGAAAGTCTTTAAAAGGCAGCGCTTCTATATTAGACAACAGATTTATTTGTTAAAGCACAATTGCTTGTTAAATAATTAAATATGAGAAGGTATCGATTCATATTGCTTTATGAAAAGGTGGCATTAGAAGACAAAGTCTAACAAGACAAAAGTCTAAATAAATAAAAAGGCAACATTTCCATAGAAGGCTGCGATCTTTTTTTGTGAATAAAACAAAAAGCATATAATTTTTGTGAATAAAACAAAAAGCATATAAGACAAATTTGAAGTGGTATGATTTAAGAAATCTGAAGGAGTAAGGTTTATTTTATGCAACTTCAGAATTATAAAAACAAAAATTAATTACTACATGAAGGTGTGCGATCCAAAAAAGAGACTTCAGATTTCCATTGAAAATAAAATTAAATCAAACCATTGGAATGATTTGAGTTATTATTAATGAGAGTTTTTGTTTGAAGAGGTGTAATTAAGATTGATATGGTATGAGTTTGCAAAAAGACACATCTGAAAAGATGTGATTAAGACATGAAGAGACAGATTTTTTAAATGATGTGTTCTTTCATCAAAGGGTTGCAATTCTTGAGCAACTTATATATTTGATATCCAAATCAGATTTAAAGGGGGTGTGTAGTGCATGTGAAATACAGATCATATCAAAGAAAAATCACGTGCTGTATGTGATATGATTTAATTGAACATTCTTTGTGTTGGAGTAGGGGGACGTGAAAATGTGTTATGGATTTCAATGAATATCATTTGTGATCGAAGTGAGGCTGTGTGTGTAAAAAGTTAAATCTTCCAAAAACCAGCAGACTACAGATATATATATTTCTGTGTGAGCTTTAAAGAGGTGTCCTACATCACAAGGTAGAGTTAAATTGAGATAAAATACAGACTTATGAGGGTCATGTTGCAGATCTAAAAGAATGACATAGGGATCAATGAACTATTCATGAGAATTATGTGAAGAAAATAAGGCAGATTATAAAGAGGAATATGTGCAGATTAGAGAGTATCTTGAAGACTAAATTTATGAGAAGATAGTGAATGGTTATGATCAGTTTTCTAAAAGGAGATTGTGCACAGTTTGGATCAGATTTGTGAAGAATACATGCAGATCTTATAAAGCAGATTGAAGTGGAATAAGTGCAGATTTTGGATACAGTGATTAGTATTGAAGACAAAACATATACACTAGATTTATAAGAAGATTGTTTGAGCAGAATTGTCCATCACCTGTTGAGGAAGCAACAATTGAAGGTAGAACATTATCATTCAAATTATAATCTTTGCTAAGTAGGTGCTTGGCAAGTAGGGGTTGGTGCACCTTGTAGGTTGGTGCCTACTAAATCAGCATTAGGGGTTGAAACTCCTTGTAGGTTGGTACCTACTAAATCAAGATTAAGGGCTGGTGCTCTTTGTAGGTTGGTGCCTACTAAACTACATATTTGGTGATTCAAGTAGGTCGGTGCCTACATTCATTGTAAAAGTTTATATAATTCATAAAGTACATTGTTTGTACCGTGGTTTTCTCCCGTAAGGGTTTCCACGTAAAATCTTGGTGTCAACTTGTTCATATTGAAATATATATAGTTGATTTGTGTTAGAATTTGAAGTTGATAAAGGTTGTTGGTGATAAAAGTTTAGAGATGTTGAAAAGTTGAAAAGTGTGAAAGTTTGTATAGATTTACTGATTCAGCCCCCCCTCTCAGTAAATCTTTTGTGCTCTTCACTAAGTATTGACACAATTGTTATGGGGTTAACCGTTTAAACTCGGAAAAACAAATCTTAGTGAACAGTTGTGAAATACTTGGCAAACAACTTTGTGAGCAACTTTGGCAATGGCTCTGTCACTTACAATATAAAAGCACAACTTTAGAACAACTTGGCCTTTTGTATCTGAAATGCATTTCACCTTGAATAACCTTTTATAGAATAACATAGATTGGAATGTTTCTTGCCACTTCATGGTTCTCCTTAACGCCTTTAAGATACTCTTTCCGAAAGTTAAGAAGAAAGAAGTAACCATGCCAATAAGTGAGCTCAAAAGGTACTCGTATTATGCATATTGTAAGAAAACATTACATTTTCAATCATATAAAGACTTTTATAAATTTGTACTTTAATCTCTTTTTTAATGTTTAAGGTTTTTGGGATTAGTCATGAGGATTCTTCAAAGTTGTCATATGGCTTCACTAAGTGTTCACCAATATAGAGGGTTCATTGGGCTCAGACCGTACTGTTAGATAGAGTTAGAATTTCTCGCCATCATCACATTGCAAGATGCTTACAGATATGGTGCCAAAATCAAGATGTTTCATCATTAAGTTCAACCTTTGGCTTCTTGTTGTCATGAAGAATAGTAAATGTGAAAAGAAGTGTAAATGTGATGTCGTAAATGATGATTGATATGCCATAGTGAATCAAGCGATTTTGTCTCCCCTCCTTAGTGTTTGGATTTGGATGTATTCTTCAGATTCTTTCTCTGACTATCCTCCATTGCTCTGAAGATGTGGTTAATGGATTAACATGAAATAAAAGCTTATTTCAGGCTATATCATTGGCAATACTCAGAAAATTGAGTTAAGGAATAAGAGCAATAAGTTGAAACTTGAAACCATTGGATACCAAGCCTAACTCGATACATGTGATGTCATACAAAATGAATTCATGGATGCAATAGTGAATATGGTGGGTTTGGGGTGGCATAAGGCAAGAAAATGCTTAGTGACAGTGATTTTATGGATGACCTTCTGATTGTTCTCTGAATCTATGCTTGAGACAAACGATGGAAGGAATGATCTTTGAGTAACCTTTTTATTTGGAACAGCCAACTTGAGCTCAGAAGGTTTACTGGTTTGACATGCCCATGTCCATTAAGGGAATGGGGAGTTTAATCTTTTAGTAGTAGACCACATAAACTTGCTCTATTATCAATGCCGAACTTTAGGTCTCTAGTAGGATTATAATTTCTACTGAATCAATGAAACTAAGATTGTCCATTGAATTAGCTTTACAAGGTCAAACAGTGGAATAATTACTGTCAATTTTGTTTTCTTAATATTTTAATCCTTATATACTTGCATTTACTAAATTTGATGTTCATTCTTTGCAGGGAGTAAATAAACACTTACCAAAGTTATGTACCTCACAGATGGATCCAAGAAGGGTATACATTGAAATTATATTTAGAAGAAAAATCCATTTCTTTTGTTTAATATGTCTTGATTGCATACAAGCTGGCATTCTAATTAGCTCATGGTGGTTGGCATATCTTGGACTTGAATGACAGTGTATGTTTCCACAATATTTTCTGCGTCACATAGGTACACCATTTTTTATTCTAAATCCAGCATATGATTATTGGCAGGTGAACCTTCTACACCCTTTGAAATGTGTCTTCAATTTCTAGTGTTTTATATGATGCATTTTGTTGGATAAATGCTCATAGTTCTTTAATTTCTTGAATATTCTTCAGATTCAAAATATTTTGGTACCAAACACTGCTGATCCCCAGGGACTTTGGCAGAAATGCAAGCAGAACATTGAAAGTTGTTCCAAGACTCAGTTGGCAAAATTGCACGGTTAGTCCTGATTCTTTTTCCCTCCTAATTTTTCTTGCATGCATTGAAGAGTCCATGAACAGAATTTCCAAGAAGTGGAAGGTTTGTACTGATTAACTGCTCTGTCTCAATTCAGTCAAAATGTCATCTTAAAAAATATACAACAAAGTGTATTTTTTCATAAAATCTAAGAAAGACTTATGTTTGTCCATAGTTTACTCAGAAAATCGTGCCTTGACCATTGGTGCTCCTCTCTCATATCAGAAATGTGTCAATATCTTGGAGACCCATATAGGAATGACTAAAAACATGTGGAGATTTTAGCTAAAGTTTCTTTGCATCTTTATACATTATCTAGAAGCTTCTCTTGAAAAGGGGAAACTTCTTGTAGAGCTTTCTGAAATGTATCATGTAAATTACATCGGTCTTAAAGTGCTGATAGGTGGTTGACAAAAAGCTAAAAGATCTAAAGAAATACACTATAGTACAAAGAAAAGTAAAAATAAGGCTTAAGATGTGTACATGCATCGAAGTTTTATAAATTAACTGAAATATGGTCATCTCTAAGGATCCCCAAACCATGTTTTAAAAAAATTAGCATTCCCCTCCTAGTTTGTATTTTCCATCTCTAGGTGATTATGGTTTACAATTTAATTGTTTATATCATAGTTCAAAAACTTGGACTTAGCAAATACTCAGCTGACTAAAAATATTTAAAAACTCAGAACCTGGTGAAAGCTCAAAGAAAAACTCAGCAATATGTCAACAAATTTACCAAACATTAAAAAATACATTAATTTTAAAAACTTTTCTTTAGAAACATGCATATTAATAAATTATGAAACATATTATTAATTTCCTTTAGATATAGATCAAAATTAGTGTTCAATACAATCCATACACCAAAAAATGAGTTCAAATTTTGAGAGCATATAAACTACCAGTATCAATATCAAGAAAAACTACAAATCATAAGTTTCTTCTACAACTAAAGCTTATGAAATTCTAATGCCACTATATGGGTGTTATAGAACTACTGGGTGGTATAGATGTAGTTTCCTCAACAAGTTCTTCGATAATTTGAAAGAAGGTGGTCATGATCTGAAAGGTGTAAACAATTTGTCTTCATTGTTCCCATACCTTCTTTGACTTCCTGCAAGCTGTCACGAGAAGACTCTGCTTCATCTCCCTTTTGTCTTCTCTCCAATTGAACCATCCATAGATGATTCTCAATCAACTTGTGCATTTTATCATGATGAGATAAGGGTGCCACAATCTCATCCTCATTCACCTTCAACTGGTTCCTCCAACTGTGCGGACTATGGGGTGTATGATCAGCTTCTCCTTCACATGAATAAGCATTTGATTGTTCATGAAGTGCTTGAGTCACCCAACTATCTTCTTCTGCAAAGTCCTGCAAACACTCATTGTGATTTGGAATTAGGACAATGCTAATTCCATTTGTAAAAACATCATCAATGCCCTTATTAAGTGTCTCAACACAAGAGGGCTCATGCTGCTCCTTGTGCTCATCATCCCATTCAGTTGATTCACTGGATGATGGCATGCTATTCTCCTAAAGAGAAGGTGGAACCTATAAACCAAATGAGATTAACTCTCCTGTTGTCAGTTGCTCCTTGAACTTCTCAATTTTCTACTCAACCAATTGTCTTGAGAGATCATATGCTGCAATCGAAACATGTTGCTCTCCTCTCCAAATGTCGAACAAATCAGATCACAACTGCTTACAAACATCATAATCTTTATCTAGGATCACAGATAGGATGTTGAACATATCCGTCTTCACCTTGTTTGGATGTTGTTTCCTGATTCCTGATGTGAAGCAATCGAATAATTGGAGGATGAGACCATCATAATCCAATGTGATAGCATATGATTGCACTTGTGCCGTCAATTCTAAAATTCTAATCCTCTTATTGAGAGTAGGGTTTTTGATGTCTCTTAACCCATTAAAGCTTTCAATAATCAACTGCATGACCTCTCTCATTTTGTCATTATCAAAAGGAACTTCAGGAGCTGTAATCCTCATAATTTCACTTAGGCAATGGGCCACAGCAAGTCTTACATCCTTATCTTTGTGTCTCAACAACCTGTGCTCACCCAACAAGGTAATTGCCAAAATCATACCTGCTTGAATTAACTGAGAAGGTGATTGATCCACCAAATGCAAGCAATTCACTACCTCCTTCAATGAATTGAGAAGAGCATCCTTTGTTAGAGATAAGTGACCAAGTTTATCTCCTGCTGTAAAGAGTCTCTGTCTGAACTCTTTGTCATTCATTGAGTCCATGCTTATAAATTGAAATTTAGCTGAAATAAAGTCCAATCTGCCCAACAGGTTGGCAGGATTCTTAGCTCTGATACCACTATAATACTCTTGTAACTTGCAAATTGCTTCTCATTATAAGGCTGAAATTAGTAGGACTGATTCAGTCACTTTATATTTCTGCACTTTACTTGGTAATTCCCACTCTTAGTGGAACGGATAGGCCTCGCTGTCCATAACTTTCAGCTTTTCCTTTGTTGTATTGCTCGTTGAACAAGTGGAAGGGGTCGGCAAACTACCCATACTTTAGTTTTCAGTACTTTGTTATTCATCATCATGCTGATCAGTTGAGCTGTCAATATACTCCCGCTGAATAAGTGGTCGAGTTGCATTTGCATTACTTCTGATCGGCTAAGCCGTCCCTCTTTGTACTTTTCCAGCATATTCAGTTTTACAAGCTAACGATCCCCTTTCTACCGTATGCTCTCACCTTGCCCACACTAGGATCTGGGTGATCAGAAAGTGAAAGGGTTCCTTTCAGTTGGCTTATTTGAATGTGCTAACACTAACAGGTGAAGTGTTTGTGGCAAAAATTGAAAAAATTGTAAGGGGCATATTTCAATGGTATCAGAGTTGGTTTTCCTGCTAGCCTATGAAAAAATCAGAGATTCAATGACAAATGAGTGACAGAGATATCATATACTACAAGAGAGAGCAAATGAGACAACAGTATGATAATCCTCCAGTTCCAAAAGGGGACAACTTTTCAGAGGTTCTAAGGAACCATGAGACTGCAGTTGAGACAATGGCAGAAAGAGATAAGGGAATAGCCTGTGAGGAAAAAAGAGATGCTACAACTAAGAGAAAGTTTGACTTGATGTTGGAGATGATGACTCGGTTGCCTGCTAAAATGGACCAGCAAGTAATTCCGACATAGCAGAACTTTGATGGTGAAAACCATAGTTGCAACACTTGCCAAAAACTTGGTGAGTGAAGAAAAACTCGCGAGGTTTTTTCACTCCCGAGTTTTTGGTGCATTTGTACACTAGAAAAACTTGTACTTTTACAAAAAACTCGCAGTTTTTTTGGCGAGTTTTTGCAAAACACCTGCATGACCTGGAAAACGCCCAAGCAACCAGCTAAAAAGGCATTTTGAGTTATTTTTTTCATTCATTTGTGTGCTCTACTTCAGAAAAAACACTAAAATGATGTGTTCCATGAAGGTTTGTGTGGCTTTGATAGTCTTAATTTGGGTTTTATTGTTAATGCAAAATGATGTACACCATGAAGGTTTGTGTGGTTTTAGAGGTCTTAATTTGGGCCTTGGGACTCTGCAAGGGGCGCTGCCCCCAGACCCCCGCAAGGGGCATTGCCCCTTGACCCCACTGGGTGCTTTGCCCCCAGACCCTCGCAAGGGGCGCTGCACCTTGACCCTGCTAGGGGCGCTGCCCCTAGATCCCCGTAAAGGGCTTTGCCCCTTGACCCCATCGGGAGCATTGCCCTCAAACTCCCATTGAATTCATTTGATTTTCTAGGTACTCTCCACTATTTACTTTAAGTTTTACAAAAACAATTTGCTATTTTCATTTTGTTTTAGACTATCAGTATCAGCATATTGAGCATTCCACATGAGGATGCGATTTTGTATCCAATTTTCTTTCAAATCAATCAAATATAACTAGACTCAGGTTGTTTCTTCTATGTACTCATTTTATTGACTCATTGGATTCATCTTATCATTGAATTTTGCAAAAAAGTTGCGTTTTTAATGAAGTTTAAGCAATTTTTTAAGTTGCCGCGTTTTTCCGAGTTTTTGCCGAGTTTTTTCCATATAGTATTTTCTGGGCTTGCCGAGTTTTTGCGATTGGCAAGTTTTTCAACTATGGTGAAAGCAGTGACTCTAACACTGTAACATCCCTCTTAATACTCGAGTAAACTCAATAATTTACTAGAAGGTAATTAAACTTAGTAAACATGAGAGATTTATTTATTTATTTAAATAACATTTGCATAAGCACAAGAAATAAAGTACAACTTTTTTAGATAATTCCAAACTTGAAATCATACATAATCGCAGCTAGAATTAAGAAATGTCCTTACACTTTTCATTTATATTACATAAAATGCACTTGGCAAAAAGAGTTTGACTGTTCATATGTAATGTCCCCTTCTCGAGCATGATCTTTCCAGTTGACCGTTGGCCTATTCCGGAGACCCGTAGGCTATTCGGAAGGTGAAATTAGGGTTTCATGTTTTGAAGGATGCTCTTGCTTGAGGTTGGTTGATTCAATGGTGGATTCTTTTTGGGTTTTCAGAGAGCTTCGCAATGATATGTTTTTCTTGGCATTCTGGGCATCTTCAGGAATTTACTATTTTTAGTAAATTCTATTTTTGGCAGTGGTCCTGTTGGTTTCGGCTCGGTTGGCTTTCCTTTTCAGACTGATCAGTTGGCTTACTCATTTTTGGCTTTGGGGCATAACTGGAGAGATAAGTCGAATTATTTTAATTAAGTCATGTTTTAATGTTATATTTTAACATTGACCCCCCTTGGCCTAGCAACTTCACTTTAAGTTGTTTTAAAAGATGTTCTTTATGGGTGGGCGCTCCATTGAAGGAATTAATTATATTTTTTATAAAAAGATTTAATCCAAGCATAAGTTGGACGCCAACTTCAAGGAAGAGATAAAGTTTATAATAAAAAGTCAAATATTGCTTGGGAAAGTGGGACGCCATCTATTGGAGAATTAGGGTTTGACTCAAAAAGAAGATTAGGGTTTCGAGAAGAGTCATCTGGAAATTATAAAAGGAAGCCATTGGTTCTCATTTGATTATCTTTTGTCTATAGGAATGTTATGCTTGCCGGATTGGCTCTGGGATTGCTTCGAGGAATGTAAGCCTCCTAGCTTGGCATTGCTTCTCGCTTGAAAGATAGCGACTAGTGGTGAGGTAGTGTAGATTGAGTGATTTGTTGTGAGTTTTCTGCATTTCAGTCTTTGATTGGCTTTGTAAATCAGTATTATGCATATTAGAGAGATTTCCAGAGTTGCATATCCATTATAGCAGATTGTCGTTTTTATTCATAAATCAAAAATACCAAAAAAGATCATTCTGGGTACTGCATATTCTACTTTGTCTGGGAAGGGCGACCCCCTCTGCCAAGTTATAGATTTTTTAATAAAGAATTGGATTTTTAAAGTGAAATCGCCCCTCTTGCTGGGCCGTACCATCTGTACCTTCTTGGGATTCGTGCAAAAAAATAAATGTCAGTATTTTAAGTCAGTTTTCTGTTGTCAACTTGGGCGCCTTCATACTAGGAGTGTTTTGCATCTGAGTTCATGCCATTTGAGTGAGAAATGAGTGAGTTATGAGCTGTTCTTTGAGTCTCTGTGTTGCTGGATATATATTTTAAAGTGCAGGTCTGTTAAAATCAGAATCAGCAGTTCGGGTTTTGAGCGAAGTTATTGGTCTTGGCATTGTTGCTAAGCAAAGGAGAATTCTCTTATATGATGCAATACTAATTTATTATAATCCTATGCTCTTGGCAGGCAATCTCTTCATATTTTGTAAGCTGCACAGTAGTACTGTCAGCAACATTTCTGATCTTGTTTTCATGCTTGTAATATCTTACATCTCCGTGCTATGGTAGCTCCTTTCCCACTCCGGGTTAGAAAGCACATTCTGGGTGTTGAGTCACTTTCAACATTCTCGCTTATTTTCATTAATTGCATTGTAATTCTTAGCATCTCCGTCATATGGTAGCTCCCATACCATCTCGGTTTGGAAAGCACATTCTTGATGTCGAGTTATTTCAGTTATTAGTTGGTAGGGATCCTCTGATCACATGCTCGTCGTTCGCCGGCGCATTCTTGCTTAGAGTTCTTTGTATCAGCATTCCTTTAAGATCCTCTAACCAATGCTCACACCTTGCCCACATCGGGATCCTGGTGTACATTCTAGGTAGAGTTGCTTCAGCATCGTTTTGGTTTAGAGCTAACCTTAACGGGTGCGTGTTGTTTGTAAACTGTTATTGAAAATTAAAAAAAAAAATTGGCTCGGAATATTTCATCATAACCCATAACATGGAGTACACTGCATCTGGAATGTTGATATCTATCTTCACGAGCCTTGGTGAGTCTTCTGCTTCAGAGGGAGAGCATCATCTGAGTGCTTTTCCTCAAACGATGGACTTGTTGTGACCTTTTCACACATCACCCCATTCAAAATGGGGACCCCCTAATTTTTGCTCTGTTCCTCGTCTTTTGGCTTTGGTTTTGTCTCTCCCTCTCTTTCTGCTGTCTGTCTTTTCGGGTATGTGCCTGTCTTTGAGCCTGAACGTGAAATTTTGGCCAAGTCTGAGAATTAGGGTTTTGAATTTCTCTGGTCAATCTAAGGTCAAATGAAGTGAATGAATTGAAAACTAAGGCTAACATTGTTGTCAGCATGCTTCCAGCAGGTTCTTGGCTAAATTTCAGTGAATTCCGGCAACTTACTATTTTTAGTAAGCGTGCAATTCAGGGTATTTTCTCAGCACTTTTGGAGTTTTAACAGTCACACTGCATCCAAAACACATCAAACTGCTCGTCTGTAAATTTTTGGCTGAAATGGACAACTGTTTGTTTTTAGCAGTTCAGCTTCCGAAACAAATTTTAGGGTTTATATGAGAAGTTTTTCAATGCAGGTCTGAGGATTCCTTTTGGGTTTTTTGAAACCTACGCAACGATATAACATGCAAAGTGAGATAATAACTTTCAGAGTTCAGCTTTCATAGGCTATTTTTAGGGTTTGCATGTCAAAGTTTTCTTTGCATGTCGAGTGATTCCTTGTGGGTTTTTCGAGAGCTTCGTGATGATGTGACGTGCAAAGCAAGATGATCAGTTTTCAACGACTTACTATTTTTAGCAGTTCCATCCTGGCAGCTGCTCGACGCATCAGAATCACAAACAGGGCGAAGTGCAACTGAAACGAGGTCAAACGGACGTCGTTTGATATACATGCAAGTCAAATTAAGGTTTCCAGCTTCGGGACCCAAAATGAGGGGTAAAATTTCAAAATTTTCGGAAACCGGTGTATCCCACTACGATCAGCATCTTTCAAGCTATCCACCGGTAAAATTTGAGTTCAATCGGAGCAGTTACTATTTATAGTAAGGCGTTCCAGAAATTGGCTAAAAATAGTAAATTAGCAGCAGGCGCCAGTGTCAATGGGCAGGTCACCCGATGAGGAGCACGTCATTCGAATTTCAAGTCAAACGAAGCTGTGGAAGTCTTAGAAACGAGCAATTACTATAAATAGTAAACCACCTTCAGAAATGTGCTATTTTTAGCAGGTCAGCTTAGGATGCCAGTGTGAACAGGCTGACAGGGTCATGAGGATCCTATGCTCAAAATTTCAAATTGATCCGAGCTTCAGAAGTGCGAAAATTGAGGGACTTACTATAAATAGTAATGTATGGAGAAGTTGGCAGAAGGAAAGAAAAAAATGCCTAAGTTTGGAGTTTCATCCTGCTCACCCTCTCAAATGCACCCATTTTAGCTGGAGATGTTGAAAAAAGTTTCTAAGTGTTTAAAATATCCTGCAGCTACCTCCAAATGCGCCCACCTCAGCTGGGAAGCAAAGAAAATTTAGCAAGGCATGAATTTCATCCTCCTGCCACCCCTAAATGCGCCCTCTACAAGCAAGCTGATGACAAGAAAATTCTAAGGCATAAAGCTTAATCCTCTTGCCTAGGCCAAATGCGCCCTCCTCACAAGCAAAATGATGAAATTTTTTCTAAGTATTGAAGATATCGTGCAGCTACCCCCAAATGCGCCCATGCAAGGTGATGAAGGTTGCTAAAATTTTTTAAGGCATAAAGTCTCGTCCTGCAGGTACCCTCAAATGCGCCCAAAGGAAAATGAAGATACTAGAAAATATTCTAAGTTAAAGTTTCATCCCTCTCACCCCCTAAAATGCGCCCGTATGAAGGCATGTAAAGACAAAGCTAGAAGAAAAGTCAAAAGGTCAAAGGGCGTTGTAAAGCTTTATCCTCCACCCCCTTTGAAATGCGCCCATCCTTCTCAAGTGCTAAAATGCGCCCAAATCAAGGCATGTGAGGACAAAAGAGTTAAGGTGTTGAATTTAAAATCCACTTCACCATGGAGAATGCGCCCAAGTTTAGGGAGATGTCAAAGATGGGTCAAAGGCGTCAATGTGAAATCCTCCACCCCATGTAATATGCGCCCATCCTCCATCAACCTCTAAATGCGCTCATGCAAGCTAGGAAGAAGACAAAAAGAAAAGATGTTGACTTTCCTCTCTCCCCTTTGAATGCGCCAAGTAAAGAATGAGTTTGAGGTGAAAGGTGAGGTGAAAATAAGAATAATTGCCAAGATGCTGATGGTAAACAAGGTGAGGTGAAATGGAAGTTAAATATGCTAGGCGTGGAAATGAAGTATCCTCCTCAAGGTGCTAAATGCGCCCAAAGTGCATAAAGTTTGAAATGAAATAAAATTACCAAGGCATGGCTAATATCCTCTTCTGAGTGTGAAGTGTGCCTAGGGTGATGTGAATAAAATATGTTGGGCGTTGAAATTAAAATGATCTCCATAACGTGATATGTGCTCTCAAGGCATTTAAAAGAAATTTTTCTAAGTGAGTTGATAAAATTTCTTCACAGGCAAAATGAATGATTGAAGTTGAATGAAATTTTCTAAGGCAAAAGTGCAAAATATGCTAAGTGATTTAAAAATTTTCTAAGGCACAAAATTTCTTCCTTAGGAAAAATACGCCCAAGTTTGATGAAGTGATGAAATTAGTTAGGATATGAATAAAATTGCCAGAGCAAAAGTCAGACGTGCTAGCTTCACAGGGTTAATAAAGAAATTTTCAAGTCGGGGCATGAAAATACTCACAGGGATGAAGAAATGGATTAAATTTGATGTGGAAGTATTTTTCTAAGCTTTAAAATTCAAAAAAAATTAAATGAACCCCTTCGTTGTATACCCATGAATTTGACAAGTTCTGAAAGAAATTTTCTTTTGGGTATTGAAGATCTTCGACAAGGAATGGATTTTAGTATCTTCTGCACTTCGGCAAGGCTTTGGAGATGGAGAATTTGATCGACACTTGAATTATGGAATTTTCCTAAGAAAAAATTTGAGAAATTTTCTAAGGCAAGGAATAAAATGTGTTGTTAAAATAAAACGCCTTGATTGATGATTTGAAGTTGACTGCCTAGGTGAATTTGCTCAAATTCTTCGTGAAGATAATCTTCTTGAGCCAGAGGTGAATAAAATTGAGTATCAGGGCTTCAGCTGGTGAAGTGAATTCCTTGAAGAAGATGCAATTGAAGTTAACACTTTCAAAGGATGATTTTAAAAGTGCATCTCTTAAATACGCCCTTGAAGAAGTTGAAAATTTGTCTAAGGCATTTGATGCACAGGTGTTATATGCCCCAGCCTACAGATCATGAAGAAAGCAAAGTTGGCTAGAGAAAATGATGAACCTTATGATATGAAGAGACCACTCGAACTTCGGAGTGAGGTAAATTTATGTTATGAAGTGTTCTAATGCTCTCCTCTTGGCTTGTTTTGCAGGAGGAACGTCGAGACTAGGCGGTGGTGAAGTAAATAGTCCAAGATGATGGAATTGTGAAAGAAGTACTTGGAAGAAATGGCTAAGTGTTGGAATTTCTCCTTAAAGACCCAATATGCACCAAACGCAGTCAGGCGAATGCAAAGCGTGAACGATTGAATCCAAGACAAGAGAAGCTTCCAAGTTCAGAATGAAGGAAAAGATGAAGGCTCAGGTGTTGTCAAACAGGTTAAAAAGTTATAGCCTTGAAGTTTCATATTGAGAACGTGCCTATTATGCTAGTCCAAGAAATTGAAGCAAGGTTAACCAGACTTATCCGGTTTGCAATCGGAACAAGAACAATGTGAACGCGTCTATGAACAGGGATCTTCTAGGGATGGTGGCCATTAATTGCTCATTTATTACCCCACTCTTCTTTGTGGCGGTTTTTAGGGTGAATCTTTTTTAGAGCTGAGGTGGCTCGATCTAGGCCATCCAGCCGATTGTAATCTGAGCCGTCCACTGGACTTGGCCAACTATAAAAGGGGCCATCCCCCCTCATTTGTATCTAGTTATATAGCAGAGAAGGAATAGAAAGAAATTGATAGAATAGAAAGTAGAATAGTTTGATAGTATAGTTTAGGTTGAAAAGGAAGGAAAGTCTTCCCTTTGAATACTTTGTAAGAAGTTGTCGTGAATGCTTTCATAATAAAAGAACTTTTCATTGATGGTGATTTCTTCTTTGTTATGAGTAGTTGTCGAGGCTTCTTCATCCTTCCAATTCACGTAGCATCTTGAAGTAGCTTAAAGTAAAGTAGATTTCATTTCATGCAAGTACTTAGTAATTGTGGAATGTGGTGCTCGATTTGAGCAAGACTTCGCTTGTCCATACCACTAGTGGGCTCGCTGATGGTGGGTTCGCCCTGCGTGGTCAACTGGATTACTTTTCAAACTTAACTTCAATTGTGATTCACGTGTTTGTATGCATCGTCTTGATGGTACTTGCATGTTGAGTTATAATCTGAACACCTTTCGCTACTCCTCTGACGATTGCACCGGTTTTGTGGAAGCTGTCTGAAGCGAGGCAAAGCAAGGCTCGGTTGAAGTCTGCAAGAATTGGTCGCCATGTTCCACACCTTAGAGTAGATTAGAACCTTCTTACCCCTATACTCATTTTAAAGTCATTTCATTTCTGGTTAGAATTAGGAAACTTGTGCTCACTTGCCAAATCATTCGAACCACGTGAAACCCTTAATCTGCTGTCTGCTATCAGTTGTCGAACAATTGTGTAAGTCCCCTCGTGATACCAGCAAAATCACAACGAACCAACTGAGGGTATTCTATTGCATTATCGGAACCTTGGAGTTGAAAGGATGAACTCACTCGCAATCTTAGCATGCTGAATACTTTGTTCAAGAGAGGATAGAGTATCTGTCAGAAACTTTATTCTGTGTTGGTGAGGTCACGAAAAACACATCAACAGGACTCAAATATTCCCCCGCACACTCTCAAACTGGAAGTGGCCCTGCCCTTCACGAAGGGTATAAATATAAGGAACAATCAAATTTCTCCATTTGAGTCTTGGTGATGTGTCCAAAACTCAATCGACCATACAACTCTAGACCCCTTCTAGTTAAGTATGATCATTTTGATTGGTCATGCCATCTAGACACACACTTCTAACTCGTCTTAGAAACTATCACATCCTATAGTTTTACTTACGTTATTTGGTACTCTAGACACAAACTTATCTGTACTGAAAATCCATTCTAGCCAATCTGACTTAGAACTAATCCCTAATTCAAGATAAACATGTAATATAAAGATTTAGGTATTTCTAATCTTTTTAAGAGTCCCTCATTGCATACTTGCAATTTCTAGGATTTATGACTTTTTGTCATTTTACTCTCTAATTCCAATATCAAACATCTTTGATGCATTTAAACGAGTTTAGACTTTATCATGGAATCTCTTAAAGTATTATAAAGACTCTTCCTATCTTGTTCTATGGTTTTCTCGATCCTTGACTATCAAACAATATATATATATATATACAATGTCATATTCGGGATAAGAGTTATAGACTTCCTATATCCTCCTTGTGTCAATACTAGGGTTTAGCTTCTCTAACCCAATACATGGTAATATCAAACATCCTTGTTTTCCAAAGGTAATAGCATAAGTGAAACAAAACATAAGAACAAATACTTCTAGTCTTTCCTAGACCACTTGGCATTCTTTGAGTTCACATTTCATGAAACATGAGTAAACATAGTATTCAAGGTATTTCCTCACCAATATATTATCTAAAGAATACTATCATTTCATATCAATAGTTTTGATCTAAGTCAATCTTTCAACCCTAAAGAGGTTTGATTATAAAAGATAATAATCCACTTTCGACCCTTTGGTCTTCTTGGGACAACTGACTTTCAACATATGTTAGGTTATGAACTCATATATATATAACATCCTAGTATATATAAATGTCACATAAACCTTCATCAATCAAAATAGTTTACCACTTTCATGTGGGATTGAGTTACAAATCTCACAATATGCCCAACCCTAGATTAATCACTCTAGTGATGCCCAACGTGGGGTTAACTTTGTCTTTAGCACACCTAGCAATAAAATAAGTTCTATAAAGGCTACAAGATCTATATCTTGCATTGCCTAGATTACCCTCTCTCTCCTAAGAAAACATAACATAAGTAAAGTTGTTAATCAACAGGCTATCTAAATTTCCACATCCCTGGCTCGCCTATTCTCTTGGATTAGTTTTACAAAATGACATGCAAAACTCAATTTCGCATAAGGAACATATCAAGAAAGATAACACTCCTTTACTTCATTATAAGAAAAGCTTGGTTTTATACCCACCAGGTTTGTTATTTCTTTTTAAGAAGGAAAAATAGTCTCTTAAACAACAAAGGTGCTTTTCATGATTCAACCCCAAACTCGACTATGCCAAGGAGGGTTTGAGGGTAACATACCCGAACTGCCTTTAAAGCATCTAAATCATTCCAAGGCAATCTCTAAATTAAACTTTCTCATCTTGGAGATTTAAAGTAAGCTAATAATGTTTCATACATGAAATGGTTATGACATCACTGCCTCACTATTGGTTTTAATAACCTTTATTAGCACAATGTATACATATATACATACAAGAAAAAGACTATATCCGTTTTAAAGAAAAGTAAGATTACTTGCCTTTGATTGGTTGTCAGTAAGGAATGGAAACAATATGCACTCCACTTCAAATTATGGAACTTATCCCACTATCTTTCTCCATTTGCTATAGAGAGAAAGATGTTACACTTCCCTTTAAGCTTTTCTCCCTTTCCTCCAAAGTCTCTAGCTACTTCTACATTTTCCCATGGAAAGAAAATGGTTCGCAGGCTATAGATATATTTTTCCAATTCTCTTCCTCTCTCGAAGCATACACGTTAATAGTGATGGATTTCTCATCATCTAGGCTATTCCGTGGAGGTAGTCGCAAAGATTGACGTTCCATCTATACTGAAGGTCCGCATTGCATTTGGCGAAGAGGCTTCATATTGAGGCTATCCACGAAAGGCTTTTCGATTTAACAAATTTTAGGGATTAGACCCCTATCCTTTGTTACCCCTTTGAATATGAGACTCTTCATTTCAAGACGTCATTTCCAAAGTAACCATCCTGCTTCCAAAAGATTAGCAAAAGTAGAAACAGTCGAGCCATCTAAATTATCCAAAGAACACATTACATCCTCTCAATGACTTCAACGTTTCATCCATAGGATCTCCAAGATTAAAATCTCTAGCATTTCGGTTGGGCACCGTCACACGAGGTTTCTTTCTCCACCCTCTTTGAATCTCCTTGTCATTTCCATTCTGTTCCTCGGTTTCCCAGGAAGTCGTTTGTATGGTTTCTACCTTGTGGAATCCCTTTCAACTATCACCTCCCCTTTTTTTTTTCCTACAATGGCCTTCTTAAAGGCTTTATCATTTCCACGTAACCATTGTAAGATAGGCAAAATCTTTTCCTTTTAACGGGTTTTAGATAACATGCAAGAAGTGGGTAGTTGGTCTTTAAGACCACTCTCACTCTTGACCATCATGGAAGTTTTTGAAACAAAAAGCCACGAGAGCTAAGGAAGACTCGTGTTTTCACTACGTTTTTCCCCATGCCCATCAAAAAGTCTTCCTTTCAAAAAGGCTTATCCCCACGAGTATACAATCCGCAAAGTATAAGGCAAAGAATATGCCTAATAAGGATCCCTCGAAGGTTTCTAGAACTAGTGGAGATGATGGTATTAAGAACCACTCCCAAATCAACTTCAAAGCTTCTCCACACTCTCTCCATAACATTGAGGACTAAGGAGTCGAACTCCACATTCTAGGGAAAGTAGTTTGCATTATCTTTCAATCATAATATGCTCTCTTGAGAGCTCACACAACTTTAGAATAAGTCAAACTCATACTTCAACTTAATATAAATTAAATATATAAACATGTCATCGTAATGATTGTATATACGACGCTTAACTACGTTGTTATAATTCATTCGACAAGATGTGTGATTGGGGTCGAGGTATTGTCCCCCTCACAATCTTGCGTATATATCAAAAACATATAAATAGGTCAACATATTGGTATTTCAACCGGAAATTACCAATGTTAGTGTTGTGTAGCTTCGGGAGATATTTTCCCTTAAAATAAAATTATTTTAGGGCAGGCAGGTCAGCCTTTGTTCTACAAATAATATTTATATTGCTCAAGGTCGGCTCTAGATGAGGGGTTGCCTAGCTTGTATATATAGGAGAAGGTATCTACTCATTTGAGTATCAATCAATTCAATCACTTTAATTTGCACCTGTAGCAACAGTTCGCCTCCTTGCAACAACAAATCATATTTTCTTAAAGGAAGTGTCATCATTTGTGATTCGCTTCAAGGAGAAGTGTATCTATTAATTGTATTATACTCAGCCTTGTCGAAGGCCTGATTCTATATGTAGTTTCTGCACTTATTCATCTGTAATATAAGAGATCATTTTTGCTGGGTTTTTCTCCCTCAAGTAGGAGGGTTTTCCCAAGGTAAAATATTGTGTTCATTGTCTCTGAGTTGTGGTTTTTGCTTTATTTCATTTCTGATCCTAAAACTAACATGGTATCAGAGTGGGTTTAGAAAAGTTCTGATCTGTTTTGTCCAAGCATTCTTCTTTAATTATCATTCCATAGATTGCAGATTTGGAGCATACCTTAGAAGCAGATCTAAGGTGTTTTTAAGAGCAGTCTTGAAGGCAAATTTTTGAAGACCTAAAAGGCGATTTCTAGCAGATTTAAGTGTAGGGCTTGAGGCGATTTTTTTTGCAGACCTAAAAGATGTATTGCGGCAGACATAGGGTATACCCAACCACCGAGCATTGGCTGCGTGGGTTGTACAAAGGCAATCGCCATGGAGGAGTTCGTGGGTTGTACTCAAGGCAAGAAAAGACACATAAGTGCCGATAAATCAATAAAGGAAAGACATCACTTGAGGCGCAACCTTATTTCAGGAACAAAGGACGACATCTGCTGTTATTTGAGCATGAACAATGAAGGGGTTGATGCTTCCAGATTCTTTATGCATTTGAACATATACTATATTTTCATTGTAATCAACATCAGTGATAATGTACAGTAGTTTGCTGACTAGAGCAGCCTTTAGTAATTGCTATCTCTTGAAAATTAAGGGAACCGCTGTCATTAGAACCCATAGCTGTATTTGCAATGTTATGAAGTTTAGGCTTACATACAAAAAGTTTGTTAAAATGACCATGGCTGTAGCTGCTCATTAGACATCATATATTCAGGAAATATTGCACTTGCACATCTATTGTTTCATTTCCAGCCAGGCTTGCACATTTAGTTAGAAGTATTTGGAGGTCTTTGCATCACCAATTTCATACAAATCCAAACAAACAGAAGAGAAAATATTTAACAGCTGGGAAGAGACTGCAATCCAAGTGTTTGATTGCATCTGTATAATTGACCAACATAAAGAGATAAGTATTTTATGTTTGTACCTTTGAATAATGATCATGAATTTTATGTAGTTAATAATAATTCATGCAATAACATTGGGAATAGTGAATCATGTATGCTTCTAGAATTGGTTTGTATATTTCTCTTAGGGGTAGTTTGATTCTATGAACTATTATTAATATCTCTAAAATGCAGGACAAATTGAGGAGCAAAAAGATGATGAGAGATTGCATAAGGAATTCAAGGGAGGAAGAGCTTGATGCATCCTGTGCGGAAGTCATGCCAGCTGGAGAAATGAACAAACATGAAGACTTAGCTTGTAGCCATGAGACTGAGTTGGTGGCACATAACTTCACTGGAGACATCTCTCAAGGGCCCAAGGTTGGGTCAGCCTTGGATGGAGAATTTGCATTAGCAAAAGAAGATTGAGAAAGATGAAGACACTAAGCAATGGAGAACCTATACAGATTGTCATTGTGATCAACTACTTCGAAGAGGAAGAAATGACATTTAGAGGGAGTTAAATTCCAAGAATTCAAGGCATGAGTTGAGAGCATGTCCGGGAAAAGGATTAGGGTTCTGAGATCAATCAATGGAGGGGAGTTGACTTCCAGGGGATTTCTTTGCAATCTCTGAGGTAGGGATCAAGAGGGAGTTCCTTGACTCATTGAGAAGAAGTGAAGGTGTCAGCTAAGTGGGTTGCAGTGTTGCAAGGCCAGGTGCTAAACTCCTTGGAAGACCTCTTCATTTGCAGAGAATAGAATTGCACAAGATAGTCAATCTGGATTTGACATTGATAGCTCCACAAACCTATTCAGAATAGGGTGATTTGGGATGAGGTCAAGCAGGATAGTCTTGAACTCTCGCAAGTCAGTAGTGTCGAAGGTGTGCGTTGGAAACCGTTCCTCTAAGGCAAGCATTGCAAGCAATCTTGGATGAGGAGGTCAAGAGGTTGATGCAAGTACTTGGAGCTTCAGAGGGAGTCACATCATCAAGAAGATTTGTTGTAATGTATATTTCTTTGAGACGGAGAAATATGAGGTGAAAGCCCTTATAGTGTATATTTCTTTGAGACGGAAAAATATGAGGTGAAAGCCCTTGTAGTGTATATTTCTTTGAGACAGAGAAATATGAGGTGCAAGCCCTTGTTCATCTCTGAGACTTCATGTTCAGAGACTCCATGACATCATGTTGAGAGACTCCGTGATGAACCCTTGTACATCTTTGAGACTGAGATGTGTTTCTTTCCACACATAGGAGTAGCCATTGTGGACATCATGTTGAGAGACTCCATGATGAACCCTTGTACATCTCTGAGACGGAGAAGTGTTTCTTTCCACACATGGGAGTAGCCATTGTGGACGTCGTGTTGAGAGACTCCATAACAACATCACGTTGAGAGACTCCGTGATGAACCCTTGTACATCTCTGAGACTGAGATGTGTTTTCCACAAATGGGTGTAGCCATTGTGGACATCATGTTGAGAGACTCCATGATGAACTCTTGTACTGAGGTGTTTTCCACACATGGGTGTAGCCATTGTGGGCGTCATGTTGTGAGACTCCATGACGAGGATATTTCAAAATACCTCCCTAGCTAAGAGGGAGTGTAAGTGTTGTGTAGCTTCGGGAGATATTTTCCCTTAAAATAAAATTATCTCAAGGCAGGCAGGTTGGCCTTTGTTCTACAAATAATATTTATATTGTTCAAGGTCAGCTCTAGATGAGGGGTTTCCTAGCTTGTATATATAGGAGAAGGTATCTCCTCATTTGAGTATCAATCAATTCAATCACTTCAATTTGCACCTCTAGCAGCAGTTCGCCTCCTTGTAGTAGCAGATCAAGTTTTCTTAAAGGACGTGACATCATTTGTGATTCGCTTCAAGGAGAAGTGTATCTATTCATTGTATTATACTTAGCCTTGTCGAAGGCCTGATTCTATATGCAGTTTCTGCACTTATTCATTTGTAATATAAGAGATCATTTTTGTTGGGTTTTTCTCCCTCAAGTAGGAGGGTTTTCCCAGGGTAAAATATTGTGTTCATTGTCTCTGAGTTGTGTTTTCTGCTTGCTTACATTTTTGATCTAAAAACTAACAACCAAAAGGATAGTTAAACCACTAGCATATATATGCATTTACTCTCTTTGAGTATATCCATTTCAAACACATATGTGCTAATGACTATCGACTAATCCTTGTTGATAGTCAAACTTTCCTTAGCATAAATCGACAATTGTTGAATAATAAGAATCTTGACTTACACCAAATGGTTGAGTACCACTTACCTGACTCAACTAGGTTCGCTAATTTACACTTACACAAGACTTAAGATGGCGTAAACTATTCTTTTCCTTATATCTATTCCCTTCTTTGCGATGATGCTCTCCCTCCCTTTCTCAAAGGGGCGGAACTTGTTCCCTGAATGCAACTTGCAATCACCAACTCAAGATTAGTGTATCATTAATCATTTTATAATCCCTAAGAAATCATCAGACCTTGACAACTTTTAAACACATGTCAATTATAGTCAAATAAACATAACTCATGAAAATATTGATTTTTCCAGACATTTTTACTAAACATCAAATCATTGAATCATGCGTAATCATGTACTAATTACTTCGAAAGTAAAAAGTAAAAGATAGTTAAAGTTAGGGGTGTAACAAACACCAACCCAAGAGGGAGAACTATTGGGCAACATGCTGCAAATACTAGAGGATCAGCCTCTAGACCACTTTTTCCCACCTTTATTGAACGGGAGGAGATCCAAGTTGAGGCTAAAGTTCCTATGATAGATGATGTAAGGAAAAGTTATATGGAATATGCTTCTCTACCTCCTAAAATCAGAGAGCATTTGACCTTTGATCAATACATGAACCAAAGAAAGAGAAGAGGAGGCGGAAGAACTGATAACTGTGCTCTTATGGGTCCTAGAATGGATTATCAACAAGCTCTTGGAAAGGTGAATTTGGCTCAGTTTGCTGGGAGTGATAAGTGTACAGCAAGATCATGGGTCCAAAAGCTTGATAACTATCTCTCACTAAGACCGATGCCTGAAGAAGACGCCAACAAGCTCACTTGGTGAATTTTTGTTGGTTCTGGGTGTTGGCTCTATGAATTTTTCTACCTTGCGTGCCTCATTTTGCAAAGTTACAGATTTTTTGGTGAAGTCCTTGAATTTAGCTTTTTGGTCGCCCCTCCTTGAAGGCCGTACCTTGCCTGTAGGTGCCTTGGAATGTGTGCATAAAATATAGGATGGTGATTGCTACTCTTTCATGTTTTAGACTTGGGCGCCTACCTCCTATGCTTCATTTGCACTTAGTTTCATGTTGATTGGAGGTGTATTGGATGAGTTGTGAGCATTTTGGTGTGATTCATGCTTGCTGGTTTGAGTTTTCTGTTCGTTGTTTTTCATATCGGATTGTTAGAAGTTCAGATTGTTGGCTTGTTTCCTTAGAAGAATAGCTTGTGAAGTTTTGGAGATCATCTAATATCAATTTGGAGTGGATTGGATAGCTAATACTCTTGTAACTTGCAGATTGCTTCTCATTGTAAGGCTGAAAACAGTAGTACTGATTTAGTCACTTTATATTAGTGCACTTTACTTGGTAATTCCCACTCTTAGTGGAAGGGACAGACCTCGCCGTCCATTACTTTCAGCTTTTATTTTTCTGTACTGCTCACTGAACAAGCGGAAGGGGTTAGCAAGCCACCCATACTTTACTTTTCAGTTCTTTGTAATTCATGATTATGCTGATTGACAAGCGAAAGGGGTCGGCAAGCTGCCCATACTTTACTTTTCAGTACTTTGTAATTCATCATCATGTTGATTGGCTGAGCTGTCAATATACTCTTGCTAAATAAGTGGTTGAGTTGCATTTGCATTACTTCTGATCGGTTGAGCCGTCCCTCTTTGTACTTTTCCATCATATTCAGTTTTACAAGCTAATGATCCCCTTTCTATAGTATGCTCTCACCCTAGGATCTGGGTGATGAAAAAGTGAAAGTGTTCCTTTCAGCTGGTTTATTTGGATTTTATAACGCTAATGGGTGAAGTGTTTGTGGCAAAATTGAAAAAATTGGATTTGGCACGGCATGTGGCCATGTGAGTAATCCTTATTTGGATTTGGCCGGACACGTGGCCGTTGGGACGCACCCAACCGCGCACAGGGGACAATACAACCCACCACAATCTGTGGGTCTCGACCTCAAGACCTCAGCTTTGATACCACTAAGGCCCAACCAGTACACCAAATTGATTAAGTCTGCCGAGAAAAAGCACTCTTTTGGGAAAAGGCGCCCAAGAATTCAAGGCACTAGATTCAATTTTCAAGGTTCGCAGCCTCCAGTAACATCTCTTCAGAGTTGATCGAACTCCGCAGTGAAACCGATAGCAAGGCTTCACAATCAATCAGGCGACCAGAATTTAGGATCCAACGCAGGCTGTATATCAAACAAAAGTTGAAAATCTTCAACACTAGCAAGGTGGTGTCCAAAGTCAACTCCCAGTTAGGATTTTTGAAGACTTTCTTAAGCCTAGGCGTCCCAAAATTGGCGGAGATTCTGTCAGTTAACTTTCAATCATGCAAATTGACTCCTTAATCATGAATTAGATGCCCTAATTGATGCTTCAACCCCAAATTGATATACATCAAGCATCTAGGTGTCATAGTTCATTATTGCTTTGCAGGTTGAAGAGCTCAAACACAAATAGTTTCTCCCTGATGCCATTTGAAGATCTAACTGAAGCCATTCTTAGTGTTCTTCATATTTCCATCTGCAGGTTGCATAGAAGGATGTCTTTCATCACCAAACATCATTTTCCAAGGCAGTAGCTTATAATTTCTAGCTTCTCCCCTCACATTTCTTTTATTCTTTTCTTAGATATTCTTGCATGTCCAAGTAAACGACACTTTTTCACAGATCTGGTCTTCTGGGTATGTTCAACACGAGATTGACCACAAAACCCATGTGCTGGATTTCTTTGGAAAAGTTGCCTTGTTGCCCCCAGTTTTTAGGGTTTCTACAAAAAGTCATCTTTTTCATAAACTGATAAATTGGGTTTTCTTAGCATAGAGGCACCTACAATACCCATGTGCCATAATTGTTTGGGAAAATAAGCTTTTGAAAAATCTAACGTTGTGGGCTTGTTCAAAAGGATATCCCCAACAAAACCTATGTCTCAGAAATTTTCATAAAAGTTACCCCTTGGTGAAGCTATTTTTAGTGCAAAAAAAGTCGAACAATATTGTGTGCCCAATCAATCTTCAAGATTTTCAAAATGCAATTCTCTCAGATTGAATACAAGACCAAATCGATCTTATGGCATGATTTCTTGAGGATGGCTGACACCAATTTGCACCAAGCTGCAAAAGAAATAGAGGCCATCACTCAAGTAATGGAGCTGCAAAGTTACCAGTCAATGAACTGCCAGTTTAAGTGTGAAGATATTTCTAGGATTGCTCAAGTTGCTGACAGGCAGTGAATTGACAGTTAAGGCATGTGACGATCTCCAGATGATGAGGCAATTAATTGTTTCTTGGAGGAGATGATTGCTCGGGGAGGCAACCAATGGATTGCTAGTTAGGACGTCC
>VDFB02242453.1:45747-70705 GCA_007258455.2 Sequoia sempervirens
ACATTTGACACAAGATGTTAACTTGATGCCTCTTTCCAAGTTAACTCGCTGTCCCACCAATCGTGCATATCTATGTTTGGAGACACCTATGTACATTTGGAGTTCTTTTTAGTTTAGAATCAGTTAAGTGAAGTAGTTTTTCCAGTTAACTATTAGGTTACCTACTTTTAGACATAGGAATAAATCTTGTTGATTGGCAAGAACTGAATGTTTAACTCAAGGAGATTTTAGGGTTCCCTACTCCTTTGAGCTTCTATAAATAAGAGCAACCTTTGCTCATTAGTTTTTAACTTTACTTCATGGTAGCAAAACGGTGAGGCCGAATAGCCTGCGTTTTTGTTCACTTAGTATATGTTCTTGAACCGTATTTGTTATAGTAAAATGTTGAGCTGTTTGCTTGCGTTCTTGTTGTTCATGTAGGTGTGTTCAATATATGTTCATGTGTATTTCGTTGATCGCATGTTGTGTGATTGTTCTCTTTCATACCGTTTGCTGTCCGAAAAGTGTAATCTTTGATTGAAGTTGATATGATAAATCAGGAGAGCCATGTGCCTTTGATCCAAAATTCTCAAGATCTTTCATGTTGTTTCAATAATCTTTCTTTCAATCTACACCTCGGAAAGAGCACCTCGCCTCCAAGGCAATTTAGAGATTAGGATTATCGTTTAATGTTGTTTCTAGTAATCTATATTTCAGCCTACACCTCGGAAAGAGCACCTTGCCTCCTTGGGAATCCTGAGATTTAGCTTATCGTTTGATGATTACTTGCATAAACTTTATTTTAGCGTAAATCTAAAAGTTCAGAGCCTTCGGATGCATTCTGAGAGACAGTTTGTCTAAGTGATCCACCCATTCCCAATTGCTCCTAGATCCTCTCACTTTGAAATTCTTGAGGAGATATGATAGTTATAGCTTTAGCCTAGTTGTAGTTAAGAACTGATCCCTGGAGCATGAATCTCTGAATTTTCATTCTCAAGGCTCTCTGCTGGACTGGATTCAAGTGATGAGGGCATATGTGATTCAACAAGTAGTAAACTGTGTCATCATACCATTCCCCTGGAGACACTTCTTCCAATACATACATTTGCTGAACTAATTCTGGACTGGTCATTGCAATCGTTTGAGCCAAAGCTTGTCCTCGGACCAATTTCATAGGCTGTATCTCTATATCATACTCTTGTAAAGTGGCGACCCACTTGCCTCTTCTTTCTCCTAACTCGTTTTGCATCAACAAAGTTTTTACTGTGGCATTTGGGACAATTGCGTAGACCTTGCTTCTCAAGATATAGTGTCTAAACTTCTTGACGGCCTTTACCAAAGCATAAGCCTGCTTTTCAATACTGGGATACCTTAATTCTGCCTCGTTTAGAGGTGCACTCATAAAAGCAATGGGGTGCTCATCCTTTTCTTCCGTTCTCTGTGTTAAAACCGCTGCACACGTGTGCTCTGAGGCAAATGAATACAGATAGAAAGGCTTGGTGTAATCTGGGCTGACCAGTACCGGAGCATCCACTATTGCTTGCTTGATTTCATCGAAAGCCTTCCTAGTCTGTGGAGTCCATTCTACCTTTGCATTCTTCTTCAGCATCTCATTCAATGGCCTTACGATCTCAGCAAACCCAGTGATAAACTTTCTATCAAAATTGATCTTGCCAAAGAATGATCTCAACTCCTTCTGACTACCTGGCAAACCAATCCTTGAAATAGCCCCGATACGCTCAGGGTCAATTGAAATACCCTTCTCTGAAATGACGTGACCTAACAACTTTCCTTCGGTGACACCAAATATACATTTCTTAGAATTGAGAGAGACATCGAATCTTCTGCATCTCTGAAAAATATTTCTCAAGTCTTCTACATGATCTCCTCTTCTTTTTGAAAACACGGTCAGGTCATCCATGTATATAATTATGCATTTTCCTACCAAATCCCGGAAGGCGATATCCATAGCCCGCTGGAAAGTGGCTCCTGCGTTGATCAAACCAAAAGGCATTCTCCTGTATGCAAAGGTTCCCCATTTTGTGGTGAATGCTGTCTTCAATCTATCTGCTTGCTCCACCATTACCTTATTATAGCCTGAATAGCCGTCCAAGAAGGACATCATCTGCGAACCATTCACAATCTGCAACACTTCGTCTAACGAAGGCAAAGGGTAATTATCCTTTTAGGAGGCTCTATTCAAATTGCGGAAATCTAAACATAACCTTATCTCGCCATTCTTCTTTCTGACTGGAACTAGATTGGCGACCCACGTGGAGTGCCTCACTGGAAAGGTAATACGCGCAAAAAGAAGCTTCTTGACTTCTTGATAGATCAAAGGTTCTAGTAGTGGATTCACGAGTTGCTGCCTCTTTCTGAATGGCTTATTGCTTGGTTTCAACGGAATCGTGTGTGTAATGAATGAGGTGTCATATGTTTTCAAGTCTTCATATCCCCAAGTTATCACGTCTGGAAATTCTTTCATCACTTGTAAGATGCCTTCTCTTTCTTCAGGTGTGCAAACTTAATAAAAACATTCTTTACTTGTTCTTTTGTCCCCATATTGACGGCTTCGCAGTGATTTCCTTGGGTACTCTGGTTTCTACTCAGTCTATCAGGATCAAACAATCTCTCTAGTTCAACCATGCCTCTTGGAATAACATTTGTCTTCAAATTCAAGATCCCTTCAGTGTCAAATTCTGCTTCCTCAGTTTCCTCTTCATCAATGATCTGTGCTTCAAACACACTCGTGCACATGAGGAAATCCAGAATTTGCTTATCATCATCTAACATTTGAAAATTCTTTATATTATCAGGGATTGCTAGGGTTGAAACTAATTCCACCGTGAACTTCTTCAATCGTTCCATAGCCAAAGGTTCCAGCGAACTGGCAGCTTGCGCAAGAGAGTTAGCAACGGGATTCTTGGACCTATAAACTTGCTTTATATTGAACGTGTCGAAGCTTTCTTTGAGGTCCCACACTTTATTACGGTAGCGGCCTAACCTCTTGTCATGGCAAGCAAACTGATTTCTTACTTGGTGGACCACAATGTTTGAGTCCCCATAGGCGTGCACAATCTTGGCTCCCTTCTGAATTGCAAGGATCAAGCCATGAATCAAAGACTCATACTCAGTAACATTTTTAGTGCATGAAAATTGGAGCCTGTAAGCACTTAAGTATGCCTCTCCAGTCGGGCTAATCAGCTCAAATCCCGCTCCATTTCCTTTCTTTGACTTCAATCCATCGAACCTCAAGGTCCATACTTGATCTTCTATGAGAGTGCTGGGAAGCTGAACATATGCATCTTCTTGATTGTACGCTTCTGGAATCTTTTGTTCAATCATTGGCTGAATTTTATCATCTTTCACAAGTTTCTCTACTAAAACATCCTTTTCTTCATTCATCTTGTGATATTTTTCTTGCAATGAGGCTTGCAGAACGAGCTTTGCAACTTGCTTTGAGGCCACCTTGCGCATGGCACAAGTGATCTCAGAGTGAAACATTTCATGGATTCTTTACCAATTAGGGAGTAACAAACTCTTGACGGAGGCATCTTTACCCAATTCCGCTTCTTGTTTCACACTTTTCAGGACAAAACCCCTGAAATTTTCAAATGTTCCTCCACCTTCACTATCACTTGAATCACTTTCGATCAAAACTTCAGTGGAAGCAGTGGCATCTTTTAAAATCTTACCTTCATTCGAGCTTTGCAACATCAACACTTCTTGTTTGATGGGCTTGTATGAGCCCAAATAAGTTTCAGCAAACATAATCTCATTACCTTCACCGTATTCAGTGATCATCAATCTAAGCCTAGGTGTGCCCTTGACCTTAATCTGATTCAAAACTCCTCTCCACGAAAGCCACATGTGGGAGAAATCTGTTGCAATGTATCCATTCAACTTCCTGGTCCAATCTCTGCTCAGCAACATGCCGTATCCATCAGGTATGTCGACTACTGATATATCAATACAGCTCTGATTTCGAGGATCAGCCACCAACTGCATATGAATGTTGTTCAATTGTAATGTCCCCAAAAATTTGGATGGAATGATTTAACTATTTAATATTGCCCAAGTCTCAAATTTCATTTAAGCGGGGAATATTAAATAATTAATAAATCTAGTAAAAAGTGACTTATGAAATAATTGAAATACTATTTTATAAAGTAAAGGAGTCACTTTAATTTTTATGAATGGGAAGCATACAAAAGAAAAAGAATAGGAGACCATTGGCACTTTTCATACTCTTACAACTTTGCCGTAAAGAAGCTCTTGGAGTTTTTGCGCATGAGGGTTGCAAACCCTTGGTAGCCAGTTTCGGGTATGGAATATTATCCCTAGCTGGAGGATCTGCAGATTTGGAAAGGAAACGCCATTGAAGAACTTGATGCAAGGGCGAATGAAGAATGGAGTTATATCATAATTTTTGGGGCTGTCTTGCAATGGAGTTTTGAAGGATCCCGTGCTTCGTTTTTGGACGGATTCTGTACAAACTGAAGGCGTTTTTCAGTTGTAAGTTCAAGCAGTTTTGTTACAGCGAGGCAACCCTTTTCATTGTGGCGTTGAGGAGCCCGAGCAGTCAGAGAAGGACGCGATTTAATGGTCAAGGCATCATTTCGGGGTTAGTGGTGGAGCTCAGAAGTGGCGTTTTGGAGCCTCTGCCTCAGACGCATTTCCCTCTTGTAGATACGAATGCCCAAGACACTCTCAGGTCAGAAACGAGTTCATTATTCAGGAGGTTAGTCTGCTCAGATCAGGAACCACGAATTTACAGGCGTGTTAAATAATCTCTTCACTGATGGTTTCATTCATGATGTTAACTGGAACAAACCTGTAAGTCTGCATTGACCTTGATTGTGCTAGAATGTATTTTGCTCATGTTAGTCTCAAACGGGGGTTCGTGTAATCTACTGAATGTAGTGCAAGTGGAAATGATATGTTGCTGTTAAGATTATCAGTCAATGTAAACTCAGAAGTCACATTTCACATTGCTGTTTATTTCTGGGTTGTAATCTAAGTGTCTAAACTGCATTTCATTGTTAAAGCAAGGCCCTGCAATCAGGAAATCTAGTTGTTATGGTTTCCCCTCATTGGTATGGAGTCATTGGGTTCTTGTAAACGTACATCAGATGGATGGTCATCCCCTCTCAACCGCTGTTAAATTCTGAGTTGTATTTTCTTTAACCAGCAGTGTAACCCTCTTGAGGAAAACTGAATTTAAGGTCTGAAATTAAACTCTTGGGTGAGCACAATTCATTGTACCATCTAAATATTATGTTTCAGGCTTGAACCCACAGTATATGTTCCATTGCTGTTGAGCTTGCCTTCATTCCAATCTGTTGATACAAATTTATAGATGGAGCTGAAACATTTTCTTGAATGTACCGAGTGCTGATGAAATCTGAAGTGTTTTGGAGGTTGTAATATTCTGATATACTTTTCTGAGCAGTCATAATGAAGAATTAATTATCTTGAATACTCAGAAATTATTGCAAATTCATTGCTGTTCACGAGGATGCAAAAATCAATGTGGTGTTTGTTTGAATATGTTGAATGATTGAAATCAGAATGCATTTACCATTACTGGGTCAGAAAACATTACTTCAAAAACTCAGTTGATATTTACTTAATTGGCAAATGAAATATGCCATATTAAGTGTCTGGAAAAGTTTATCTTTCAAACTAGCAAGAGCCTTTACAATGGTCTCCAAGCATCTTTGACAACATTCAAACGAGCTCCCTTCGAACCAAACAACCAGAAATTTATAACAGCCTATAATCAACTCATACTTCAGGTATTTGCCAAGTTTCCAAAAAGGTCAATATAGAAAAATTAGAGCCAGATTTGCACGGCTCCTTACATCAATTCTCCAACAACTGGAACCTCTGTCTTGTCTAGCTGGGTTACCTTCTTGGTGGTTTGAAGTGAAACTATACCCAACCTTTTGGACACCTTCAGCGGCATGACGTTGCTCGAAGCACTGGAGTCAATCAAGCAGTTGTGTAATAATTTTCCGAAAATTCTAACTAATACCAGGAATGGGGCTGGTTCATCCTTCCCCTAATAAAATACTACTGGTTTTCTGGTTTCCTCTGTTGTAATATCCTTCTTTGCATCCTTTCTATCCAATTGTACCTGATTATCTTGGGCAAATTCCTTCAGATTTTGCTTTGCTTTGCTTTTGCTTTTGCTCCGTAGGCAGATTGAACCTAACTCTTCTTTTATCCTTTTTCTTTGACCCCTCAGCTCGGTTGAAGATTCTTTTACCATTCCCACGAAACCCTGAGACTGTTGCGGAGTCTCCCAAGTGTTGAATGGCACGTGAGGCACCTCTTCTACTACATTTGCGCTCTCCACTGAACGAGACTGAGTGTTTACGGGAGGATTCCTTGATGAACTAGATGTTTCTTGAGATGTGTTCCTCACAATGGGCGTTTCATACAAGCTTCCCAGTATTGTATCTCTAACTTCTGAAATCTTCATTAACTCATATAAGAGAAGACTGATTTTCATTCTCTTAACTTCTTCCAGTACATAGGAACTTAGTCTCTTCACATCATCTCTCAGAAGATTCTCTTTCTGTGGACGCTGCATTAGGTGGACAGGCTGTTGGACAGTCTGTTGTCCATTTCTATTTTGCATCATACTTTGCTGTCTGTACTCTGGAGAATCCTTAGGTACATTGGGATTATTACTGGCATTAGGATTCGATGGAGTTGCAAAATTGTTTGGAGGAACTGATGATGTCAAAGGCTCTTTCTGATGATAACTCTAATACACTTTGGGTGCTCCTGTTACATCCCAAATTGTGACGTTACAATTTACCATTACTAGATAGAGTAAATGTGAATTCTGGAGGTAAATTAATGATGCTTGTACCTTGTTTTCAATATGAATGTTGTTTCATTTTATGTTATTCTTGGTGAAATACTGCATAAAGGAAAATAGAAGGTTATTGATTTGTGAATAATCTAACTTTTGAAATGTTTCATGTATTTTGCTTTGTTTTGAGCATATGACTCCCGTTGTTGTGTCACGGTGTGTAGGAAACAGGTTCATACCTCTAGGCAGAGGAGAGATATCACTCGGGGAGGAACTTGGTCGGGTAAACAGTAATGAGTACCAATTGGGCATACACACACATATTATAGACTGAGTAAGCTAAGTCATTTGTTGAGTTAAGGGTAAGTCATCCATAGGCTTGTTTAGTATCATTAGGAGTCGTTTCTACTTCTGAATGTGTGAATAAGTGATGCTTGCCAGTATAACCATATGTGGGATAATGTTTCTGGTTGGAGGTGGGCATGTGTATATGTATATATACATATACATACGGAATGTACACGTATCCATAAGTATATTCATGTCGATACAATGTATGAGAGTAGACGGATATGCCATACGTGTGCATCGATATAAATGTATTTATGAATACGTATACATAAAGGAGATATACAAGTAAATACATGTATACATACCCACAACTAACCTGTTGTATATATGTGAAAATGAATATATATTATGATGATATTACCTTGGAATTTACATATACACATATATATACATATACATGAGTACGTATAGTGAAAGTATGCTAACCGGCTCGCAGTATACGTATATATAATTTAAAATGTATATGTAAATACATGTATATATGTAAAGGTAAATATATTTATATATTTAATATTATTAAGTATGTATATAATATAGTCTTTACAAAATATAAATATGTATACGAGATTATTTAAATTATTAAATTTAAATAATTATACATAAATATATAATGTAAATTAAAACTATATTATATATATATATATATATTAATATAATAAAATATGTATAGATATATTTTATAAAATAGAATTGAAAATCAAATGAAGTTTAAAACAAACATTTTTATTCAATATTTGCTAAGTGGCGAAGTGAAATCACGAATTTGAAACATGAGACGTTTTTCTCAAAAATGAATATTTCATTTAAAAGTCAAAATCAAATTACTATGACTTTAAAATTAAATCGAATATTGTTATCACCATTTCGCCAAGATTCAAATATTTCTTTTGGAACTATATTGAAACTATGAAGTAGAAAATAATGAAGAAATAAGAGCTACCCGTGAAAATGGCACCTGAAGAATCGTGCAACCATGACAGGGTAGCAGCTCGCGGCTAAAAGGAAGCCATTTGCAACCAGGGAAATGGAGATGTGGACGCCATCTGACGAGGGACTAAATCTTGCATTAAACCGTCACTTATACCTACCTGTTGAATCGCGCCTATACCAAAAGGTGTCGCGATTTTATGAATTGGTCATGTGCAGAATAAACTTACCTCATTGCTGTCAGCAAATGGAAGTCGAAATCTTCTCTATAGGGTGACACATTTCTCATTTGAATCATTCCAAACCTTGTTGGCAGCTTAGACGCCATGGAAAGAGGAATTGGTTAAATCTTGAGTCACTATATAAAGCCGGTAAGGCTCATTCTTCAAACACGAAATTTAGAAGCTGCAAGTTTATTTTTGTTTTCATCAAGAGAGTTTATTTTGTGAAGTGTGCAATATTAGGCTGAGAGTGAGTTTCTCTTTATTGTGAGTTTATAGTGTTCTACTGTGAAGATTTTCAACAATTCTGGAAATCAGTAATTACTTGGCAGAGAAGTCGTTTCTGTCAATTGTCATCTCTGAGTAGCAAGTTGAGTTCATCTTCAGTTGGATATCCTTTGATTGGAAGTTGAAGGAGAAGCAATTTTCCACTAGAGCAGCAACTGTGGGAAGCTAATAACAGGCATGTTATTTCTTTTATGTTGCCTTGTTTTGCTGCTTTGATAATCAAAAGTTGGTCTATTATATGTCTTTGTTGGTAATAGGTTGAGAGTGAAGATTGTTTTGATTGATATATTATGAATTGAAAATCTGTAGAATGATTCCAATTATAAATAGATAATTTGGGAAAGACAGATACAAATAAATGCTTGTGCTATTAGTTTTGCATTTATTAGTAGATGGATTTACTGATGCATTAAAGATTCAATGGCATTATTGGTATTGACTCCATATATGGAGTGTATGCTTGTGTATAGCTATTTAATACTAGGTATGGATTGAGGGCATTTAATAAGCTACATATTACAACTAGTTATAAGTTAACTTAGTCAAGTTAATGAAGCTCCTAGGATGAGAATATCCAGTATATGGGAGATAGTTGTAGGTACTTGTTAAAATGATCTCCGTTCTAGTAGTTAGTTTGTTTCAGGAAGTCTAGGGTACGGACTACACCGATAGACCAACCTACGCGTAGTGTAAGAAAGCCTTAATGCAAATTGGCCCTGAGTAGTGTATATGATAGATGACCTTCATTCGAAGTACTGAATGATAATACTTTGGCCAAAGTAGTGAAATGTACAACTTCCACTTAGATGTGAAAAAGTTGAGACTACACTGTCAGTTCATTGTGATCCCGAAGTACATACTAGTTCAAGAGATGCCGTATGCACAGGACCTAGATATGTAGGAACACAGCACTATGCTCAGTTGGTAATCGTTAAAGGATACCCTACCAATCTCTTCTTCGAAGGGAGGGCCATCTATCTAACGATAGGTGTGCGGGGGACCGCATTATAAGTCCGTGGTTGGCGAAAAAGCGCTCGAGTGATGTTTCTCCTCCTCAGCAAGTGGCCGATGTACCAAGATTTGAAACGACGGACTCCTGGACCTTCTTACTACTATTTGTTCTAAAGCTCATTGGAGCTATGTTAGTTAAGGTATGTATTCTTGTTTCAGGTACTTGTGAAGTAATTATATTGAAATGGAATCTTTATTGTAGATTGATATAGCAACATGTTCATGTATTATCAATAAAGAAAAGGAAAATTTTTATTGCAATGTCATGATAACACGCTTACATACTTGAAGGATGTAAATTATGAAAATTTTAATTTTACTGGAAGGACAGGTTGTTACAGCTGCTCCAGATGTTTGAAAAGCTTGCACCTCTCTTCTTCCTTCTACCAAAACGCTGTTATTGAGAGGTGGAAAAATATAGTTATCTTGGCCAACAGGCTCCTCTGAATAACTATCTTGAACTTCTGAATATACCTGAGCCTCTGAATACATTTGAGCTTCTTCCGTTTGATAGTCTGGCGTCCCCACGGGACCATTTGCCGAAGCAGGTGGAAATCTGTGATTAATCGATGGCGGCATGTAACTCTGGTACTCAGGTGGGACATTAACTTCTTCTAGGATTAACGCCTGGTCATATCATTGTAGTGGGACTATCTCGTATCCAGTAGTCAGCGGATTCTTAGTACCCTCCGTATTCTTCACTTCTCTTTTGAAAATGTCAGCAGCAACTTGAAATTCATGGCATTGGAGCTCTGAGTGCTGATTTGTATTATGAAGCCTACACCATCTCGACATGGCGGCCTTAGCCATGAAAAATCTGTCAGCAAGACGGTTCTCTGGAGGTGGCGGGTTATCCAGCGGTGACAGAACTCCTCCGTTGTTGGGCCCTGTATTCCAAGACCTTTTCTGATATCCTTGATTGTTATTTTGATACCCATGACTATTCTCTTGATGGTGTCCTTGGTGGGCATCCTGATGATGCGGAGGATTATTTTGATATCCTCAATTGGCACTTTGATGTGTCTAATAATTCTTTAACATGGACTGCATCTGATTGTTTTGATTTCTGAGGTAGGTCACCTCAGTTGACAACCTTTTCATCTGTTCTACTAACTCTTTCATTTCTTCTTTCTCCTCTTGAGTCCTCGTTGGTGGCACTGTGTTCTTGAGATAGACAAGATGTGTTGCTTGAGTCTGGGAAAAAGGTATCCCAGGATGGAGAACTAATTGATTGGATGGTGTTTGTATCTGGCTAGCCGACTGAGGAATTGGATTCAATGGTGGAATCTGTCGGTTCCATGTTGAGCTGAGCATCTGCATCTGATTGTTTGTCATACCCAGGCCAGTGTATAGTGAGGGCCCAGTTATGTTCTGCCCTAAACCTTGACTCACTTCTACAGCCTTAGCATAAGCTTGATTCATATTAGCTGGAGTGGGGTGAGATTTCACAAACATTGCAGTCAAGGGATCCAAGGCCGAATAGTAGTTTTTCCTGGCATCAACAACAACGTAGGGAGTACGTAACCTTGTGAGAGTCTTCTGAAATCTATTGTTGAACGCATGGATGGGCTCTTTGTCCTGCCTTCTCACTTTTGTAAATTGGCGGAAAGGCTCTACAGGAGTAATGGGAACACCAAACTTTCCGACGAAGGCCTCCTTCATCTGTTCCCATGACCTTATTGATCCAATTGGTAAGTGAATGAACCAGTGGTGAGCTTCCTCTCCCAAAGAGTATGGAAAGAGTCTGCAAGCCACGTTTGCATATTCAATTTGCCTATTGCTTAGGTGATCTTCGAACATCTTGGCGTGGTCCTCGGCAGTACGGTTAACATCATTGACCTGGAACTTAGTGCAGAAATGCTCCGGATTCTTCGGCATGTCATGGTAATCAGCAAACTCAAGTGGAGACGGATTAGTAACCAACCACGTAGCACCATTTGGAGCTGGTTGACCTCCTGGTTGAGCCATTGCTTGAACTGGTTGTCGCCTCTGGTAAACGATAACTTGGGCTTGTTGTTGTTGAGGTGTAGTAGACTAAACGGGTCGTTGCTGCTGAATAAACACTGGTGTAGTAACTTGAATTGATCTTGGTTGAGAAAAACTTGAAGCACTTGGTGGAGTTCTGAACAAACTTGAAATTTTTTCTCCACTTTCTTCACTTCACTGAACCTCTTCGTTTAACAATACTTCTTCACTTGACTTAAACTCCTTACTTGAATGACTTTCTTTCTTCTTCCTTGATCTCATAGGTAGCTCTAACTCCACAAACTCTTTGGACGAACTATGCATGGACCTTAAAATTCTTTTCAACTTGTTTGGCGAGAATGAACTGATACGATCCAGGATGTAGCTGATTACTGGCGAGGTGCGGGAGTAGGAGCAAGCGGTTGTCTTTGATTCAACAAATCTCTTTCAATAGCAACTTGAATCTTAATGGCCTTCTCTTCTTCTTCCTCCAACACAAAGCTAGTTCGCATATACTCAGCGTAGCTCCTCTTTGTCCTCCACGTGAGATTGTTCAAACCTGAGAGGATGTCTTCTTGATCGTCGTTGAATCCCAAATTGGGCTGCAACATTGGAACTATTTCTTTATGCGGTAGCACCATCTTGATTCATGATAATTCTTCTCCAATGAATTTCCTTTTTGATAAAAATCCCTTCTTTACTTCAATGTGGTTGTTAATTGCAAGGAATCCTTGGAAGGCCCTCCTTGTAGCGCCAGTTCCTGTTGATGTGATTTTTGTGACTGCACCAATCAGCAGAACAAAGTATCCGAAGGCTACTCCATTCTCTCTTGATCAAAGAATTCCATATGCTAAGATTGCCAGAAAGTTCGTATGTTCAACTCCAAGGTTTCGAAATGCTATGGAATACCCTCAGTAGGTTCGTTGTGATTTGCTGTTTACACGAGGGGACTTAAACAGTTGTTCAGGATGTTTGCAGTTGATAGCAGGTTAATGGTTGGAAGGGAATTTTTATGCGAATGATTCAGCGTTGAGGTACGAATTTTCCTAAAACTAACCAGAAAGGTACTGAATTGAATGGCTGCAAGGATTAGAAAGTCTAAATTCTATTCTAAATGCAAGAGGCGTTAAGCTTGACTTCAGTGGACTTCAATCGAACTTTGTCTTGCCTCACGTTGGACAGCTTCAACAAGGTTGGTGCAATCTTCAAAGGAGCAACGAAAGGTGTTCAGATTACGACTCAACAATGCAAATACCATCAAGATGATGCATACAAACAGGTGAATAACAATCGAAGTTAAGTCTGAAAAGTATTCCAGTTGACCACGCAGGGCAAACTTACTGATCTTACCATCAGTAAGTTTGCTAGTGCTATGCATTAAACGAAGCTCACTTAAATCAAACACGACCACCCACAATTAACTACTTGCATGAAAATAAAAATTACTCTAACTTATGTCCTACTTGAAGTTGAAGGGTGAAGAAACCTCACTAACTACTCATAACAAAGACAAAATCACCACCAATGAAACTCTTTTATTATGATAGTCTTTGTAATAATCCCTTACAAAATTCTCAAAGGGAGAACTTTCCTTCTTCAAACTATGTTATGTTAAGCTACACAACTATACTATCAATCTCTCTACTCTAGTCTCTAGTCTGATGTCTAATCTAATTTCTACTGAGTACAAATGAGGGGGGATACCCCTTTTATAGATAGCCCAGTCCAATGGACGGCTCAGATTAACATCAAATGAATGGCTTAGATTAAGCCACCTCAGCCCTAACCGTAAAAACTACCAGAATGGGGAGTGGTACGATAAATGAATCTAAAGATTCCCCCACTCCCAAAATAGCAAAGGCAATTAATGCCCACAGTCTTCCAGAAGGTCATCATGCAGAAGTGCGTTTCCATTCTCCTTCGTCTTGGTTGCAAAATCAATGATCCAAGCGAGCACAGCCTCAACCTCCTGAACTGAGATCAGCAGAATGTGATCAAGCTGAAACTCCAATATTGTGACCGCCTGCCCATGCCATGTACAAGACTTTCTCCAAGCAACTAAGGCATCCTGAGTATTTTGAATAATACTGGAGAAAGTGGAGGTGTTCTCAAAGTCGTTCTGAACAAAAGTCTTCACCTCTGAAAAGAAAGCTGGCAGCCTACTCCTCAATCCATCAATTGTCACCTCATCAGGACTCAGCCTACTAGCAAAGATAGTCTCGAAGGTGTTCAGGACTCCATCAACAATGTTCATCATAGCCTTCCTGACTCTAGCTGAATCCGCCTGTGCTGCATCAAAGAATCCACGTCCTGTGACTATTGAAGAGTACCAACCAGTAAAATCGTACCTATCACCCTCCTGAATCACTCCTCCATCAATCAACATCTGCACGAGAGTGTGCATCAAGGCCTCCAGATGCTGAATAACCTTACAATGATAGACATGAGCATCACCCCAGGCCTGATCAACTGCCTCCATCCGTGCCATAATGCTGGAAGCTTGTTGGTAAGCATGAGCAAGATCTTCCATGAACTTTTATGTCTCGGCACGAACACCTGCAACCCATTTATCTGCCCCTTGTGCCATCTTCCTCAAATCTTCTAAGCCATTAACTGATTCCCTAGATAACTCGGCTGGAAGCTCAATCGTTGGAATCTCTTGCCCACAAGGACGAAACAAATGCTTCATGTAGCCAATCAAATTCTTGTGCTCTTTCTTCAATTTCTTGTACTTGCCTTCGGTTTTGAGCAATCTGTCCTTAAGCGCCTGATAGGAGTTATCACACTCCTCAATGATTTGTGTTCTTGTGGGGCGACCTAACTCCATGGTAGGGATCATATAATTCTCTGGTATTGCTTCATCTCGATCACAATCAACCCTTGGCATAGCTACATGAAGGGTGCAAGAGCCATCCTCAGCTGTTGAGATCTTCAAAATGTAGAAACCCTTGTTTCCCCCTGTTCCTGAATCTGATGTTTTTTTGCTTGTTTTTGCGTTTTTGAATGTTTTTGGTTTTTTGCATAAAAATAAAGAAATTGCGATTTTTGCAAGAATTGATATTAAATTCAATAAAAATGCTAAACGGCCAATATGGATAGGAAATACAAGATATACTGAAGGCGATTCATTTATTGTTCATATGGACTCAATACAATATAGATCTGATAGCATGCAACTAAGGAAAAACAATTTTATTGAGAACCTGGTTTTGCTGATTGCAGTCACCAGATTGATGAAGAAAAGGCACGCCTCCCAAAATTATGCTTTCTCCTTCTGACAGATGCTACACAAAGACTCCCTTGATATTTGCGCCCCTCTGGATGAAGTCAGATGATGAAGTAAGAAGGCGTTTTGCTCTGGAAGCTAAAGTACGGCTTTGCTGATATGGTACGGCCAGGTACAGAATTGTACGGCCTGGCAAACAGCAGCAACTATTAAATAAAGTACGGCTCCCTCAGATGGTCTCCAGATGTAAAGGAAATAGGCGCCTCAATGTATAAACCCTCTGAATGAATTTTGTAAATCAAACCCTCTGAATAATTTATTATCTTTGATGCTCTGTAACTTCTTCTGAATGAAGAAATCTCTCAACTGGCAATAAATCAGATGTTATTTCACACCCTCTGAATCGCTCTCACTGGAGATGGCTCGTTCCCCAATGCATTCGAGACTGAAACCCTAAGTTTCTGTGCTCAGACCAAACTTGATCAATTTTCAATTCACAATAGACATAATGGCTCGAATCCCAATGAAAAATGCCTTATACCCTCAAAAGTGCGAATTCCTCAATAATAGGGATTATTAAATAATTCGACTTTTATTCTTTTAATATTTCAATAGTCTCTGGCATAATATTAAATCATAAATTTAATCGTCAAATGGCCCCTTTTAATGTTGGGCGACCCCTCAGCCAAAATCACTTAAGTCGTAATATTAAATATTACAACTTTATATTATAATCTCCAATTAATTAATATTTAATTAATTCAATCAAATATTAATATCTCCCTCATTATTCATTTGATGCTCAAGCCGTCTGAAGCTGACGAACACTGAGGTGATTCTGAACATAATCTATCCATACTGCTAAAAATAGCAGGGGTCCCACGCTGACTGCCACTAACTGCTAAAAATAGCAACTTATGCAAGAAGTGTCCGAACGAGCCCAACGAAAGCCAATTGATCAAAACTGCCAACTGAAGCTGAGCCAAGCTCCAACATGACCCTCTATCTCTATCACCACGAGGCATGATAGCTAATCACGTTCGAGATGTCAACCGAAGGGGACATGACAAAATTTCCTAGCTCTCTTCTTAGTTGGAGGCGCGCTGATCCTACTCAAAAATTCCTCCATCTCTACCGCTGGATCAGCCTCTTCATTGGGGCTCCTTCTCATTCTATCTCTAAGCCAATCCCACCTCTGATAACAAACGGCTCTCATCTTCTTCCTCACGGACTTCTTCTTCAATTTCATTTTGGCGAGGCTCATCGGCCTCTATGGGCTGAGTATCTCCTAAAACTGCATCATCCTCTAGAGCCGCCTCAAGCTCATGCTGGAAGTGTGTGTCAGTAGCCGTTTCCTCATCTTCCTCCTGCTGATTATCTCTAGTGGGTGCATTGAGACTTTGGCCAACTGATTCTCTCCGTGGTGGCTGATTTTCTTCATGTAATTCTTGCTCCTAATTCAATGCATTTCTCTGATCAGAAAATAGTGAAACATCCTGTATACTTGGAGAACGTGTCTTCAATGGTGTAGGTGACTCTACCACAATTCTCGGAGGCTCCGGCTGAACTAGCTCTTTCCTTCGAGATTCTGGACCTTGGGTAACCTGTTTCTTCCTGCTGGCAGTCGGTGTCCTGTGATCTCCCATCAAGTCGTAAGTCAAAGGAATTGACCTACTTTTCAATTTGCTCACATGCCTTTCAACCCATGCTCTGGTTAAAGTTAGGACTGGTATACAAAGTGTGTCCAAATCAGCAATCTCCGGCTCTGACCAATCCAGGAGTGGAAGTGGCGTGTCCCTCACTGCCTCATAATCTGGATGAGAACGTTCATGTCCTCATCCACCTGATTTGGTACTGGGATAATTTCACACTCCCTAATCATGCTCAACGGTAGCCTCGAGAACATCCTCTTCCTGACTTCAGCTCCATCTGACTTCAGCTTCATCTGATGTATTAGCCCAGTAATCCTCAATATTTGCCTTATGAACAAACTCTTATGACAGTATCCATCTAATATTCCTGTGAGGATTGTAATATTGCCTGCTGGTGTGATAGGAAAAGTGGAAGAATTGAAGCTCATTTTCAGCTTCCCTAGTTGCCTGAAGTGAAGGACACACTTCATCTGAATTCCCCATGATGATTGGGAAGTCAATCCCTCCCTTCTTCTTTCTCTTCTGAATCTTATCATAGGCAACAAGTTGCCTAGATATCTCTAACATCAAAATTCTATTCGTTGGGTACTTAGGCAATTTGTACAGGTATGAAGAAAACCCTTGCAGCCTGATGTAAGAAAATTTTGGAAACTGAATAAACCAGCACCCATACCTTTCTATTAATTCCTGAGTTTCCCTCGAGATCCTGCGATGAGTCCTTTGCTGAAGTGATCTCGTTATATGCATGGTGAAGGCATCATTGACTCGCTTGTAATTGGTCGTGCTTGTCAGGTGCAGCTGCAGACAAGCCCCATGGATCTTGAACTGATGAGAGCCACATCCAATTGGGTCCTTGTATGAAATTCCCCTGTACTTAGTCATACGAGCCAACATGTAAACAATGTATGAGCCCATGTAAAATGTTTTTGTCCTCCTCAAGCTCCGGAGCTGCTCATGCAAATTGTCACTAATCATCACTGCACAGTTGATATGCTCCTCCCCTTCCAGTACGAGGTTGATATAATAGAACATCCAAGGCTCAAAGATAAACGCTTGAGGACAACCTCCAACTCTGCTGAGCATCATGATCAGGTCATAGTACTCCTGCTTTAAATCATCTAATATAATTTGTTTCCGCAACTTCGTGTAAGAGGGCTTGGGCTTGTTCATCCAGCGAGAGTTGATCATCTCCGCACATCTCTCGAATGTTGAAGCATACATTCGCTCAACACGCTCTCTCATCTTATAAATCATCTTCTCATGCGATGGGATTCCAAATGCTTCGCTGATAGCTGCAGGAGTGAGGTTGGCGAACAATCTACCATTAGGTGAGACAATAGATCTGTGATTAGGATGCTAGCAGTTAGCACATTCCATCATTAGCTCTGGACACTAAATTGCTGGTGGAAAACGAGCAGCTACATATAGTCCACTTCGAACAATATTGTGTGAAGTGATTGAGGGACGATGGCTACCAACTCCCATCATTCGACTTTTAAAGGCCTCCATGTTGAAAGAACCCAAATTTGTGTCAGCCAGCTTGCCCAACTTCGAAGTGAATTTCGACTCTGGCAGGAAAGGCTTGTTCAGCTTCTTGATAACAGCCTACCTGGATGCAACATTACTATCTCTGCCAGTTGCTCTTACTTCAGCCATTCTGCGAAACAACAAATAGTCATCAGCAATTTAACTTAGAGAAATAAAATAACACGTAGGGGCTGCCAGTCGACTTCTAAAATTGAGAAGCTGCAACATTATATTTCATCTGCAAACCTCAACTTCTCCTCTAGCAACTTCGAACTTTCAACACTTAGAAAGTTTTTCGAGCAAGTTTCAGCAACTTCAAAACTTTGAGAAAATCGGCCAACTTCACTTCTAACACTTAGACTTCTTCAAATTTCGCACTTTTCAATGTTTAGCTTCAAACTTCAAGTCGAACTTCTTCAATACCCAGCTATTCACTTGCACTGCAATCCTTACTTCAAAGCTCAAATCGCACTTCTTCAACTGATGGACAAAAATGAAACAAAGTTCAGCTCAAATAGCTGAGTCGAATTCTAGAAGAAGCTATCTTTAGCCAGGTCATTAAATCTCCACTTCTTCACAGCAGGAATTCAAATTTCCCTCTTCTGGCAATTGCAACACTTGTCATCTGGCGTCTGGAATCTTGACCTTCTAGAATTTCAAAAGATTTATCTTGACTGGCCAAGGCGTACTTAGCATTTGGTATTTTAAAATCATCTTTTGGAAATATTAACTTCAGTTGCATCTTTAAGAAATTCACTTCACCAGCTGAGGTCTGACACTTGATTTCATTCATCTCTTGTCCGGAAGATTATTTTCACGAAGAATTTGAGCAAAATCATCTAGTGAATCAACTTTAAATTCATCACTTGAGGCATTTTACCTTCAAAAACACATTTTATTCATTTTGCCTTAGAAAATTTTTAAATTTTCCTTAGGAAATTTCATTATTCAAGTGTCGATCAAAATTTTTTATTCTGAAAGCCTTGGCGAAGTGTAGAGGACTTTAAAATTCATTCCTCATTGCAGACGCTCGATGCCCAGAAGAAAATTCCCTTCAGAAAACGTCGAATCCATGGGTCTACAAACGAAGGGGTACATTTAATTTTTGAAATTTTAAACCTTAGAAAAATATTTTTCATCAAATTTATTGCAATTCTTCATCCCTGGGCGTAATTTTCTTGCTCAACTTTGAAAATTTTCATCATCTTCGTGAAGCTGGCACTTTCTGATATGTCCATTGCCAATTCTGTTCATGCCTCGGAAAATTTCATATGTCCTTCAACTTGGGTGTATTTTTCCTATAGTTGAAATTTTAATACTTTGAAATTTTTTAAATAATATCACTAGCATAGGCGCCTTTAGGCATCAAGGAGGAATTTGAATTTTTTTCTTAGAAAATTTTCCTGCATTTATCTTTAGTCCTGGCGCATTTCACCTATTGAGAGGAAATTCTCATCAACACATATTTTTCATTTAGAAGGCCACCATCTCCAACATCTTTGGGGCGCATTTCATACATGGAGGAGGATTTAAGTCTAAGCGCCTTAGTCGTTTTCTTGTTTTATGTCTCATCTTACATCTTGGCGCATTTAGCACATTGAGAGGGAATAACTTCAACGCCTAGCATATTTTCTTTTTAGAAGCTACCATCTTTAATACTCTAGGCGCATTTCACATGTGGAGGAGGAATTAACCACGCCCTGGTAACTCCTTTCATCAATTTCACCTTCACTTAACAACTTTTCACCTCAATCTCATCCTAGACTTGGCCCATTCAAAGGGGTAAGAAGAAAGTCAACACTAGGAATATTCTTCTCTTGCACAACGCCTTAGTAACCTTTTGACTTGTCTTCACCCTCTCTTGGGCGCATTTCACATAGGTAGAAGGATGGGCGCATTTAGGGGGTGGAGAAGGATTAACACTTTCAACGCCTTTGACCTCTTTGACTTCTTCAAGGTTGGGCGGATTTTGGACCCCAAGGAGGATTTAAAAACTTGTCTTTTCCTAGCTTGCTTGGGCGCATTTCACATAGGGCGAAGGATGAACGCCTTGACTTAGAATTTTCTTAGCTTCCACTTTGAAGAGGGCGCATTTAGGGGTATGAGGCGGATTTAAGTCCATGCCTTAGAAACTTTTTAGCACTTCCATCTTATTTCTCCTTGAGGGCGCATTTGGAGGGGTCTGCAGGACTTATCTCTAAGAATTTTTTTCTATCTCATGTTGGATGAGGGCACATTTAGCCTATGGAGGTGGATAAACTTCAACACTTAAACTTTTTTCATCTCCTCCTTGTGAAGTGGGCGCATTTTCAGGGGTCTGTAGGACGAACTCAACGCCTTAGAAAAATTTTCATCAACTTATTTCTCCTTGGGCGCATTTGAGGTAGTGAGCAGGATTTGAGTGCAGACTTAGAAAATTTCATCAACCTAGCTTGAAGATGGGCGCATTTTGCATGTGAAGGAGGATATTTTCCAGACTTAGGCGTTTTTTCTCATTCCTTCTGCCAGCTCAATACTTACTATAAATAGCAAGTTCCAAGTTTTCTCTCTTTTGAAGATCGGATTGATTTGAAATTTTAACCACAGGATCCTCATGACCTAGTTAGCCTGTTCACACTGCCATCTCGAGTTGACCTGCTATTTATAGTATATTTTTGAAGGTGGTTTACTATTTATAGCAATTGCTTGATTTCATGACCTCCACAACTCTGTTTCACTTGAAATTTGAATGTCGTGACCCTCATCGATAGACTTGCTCGTTCACACTGGCGCCTGCTGCTGATTTACTATTTTTAGCCTATTTCTGGAGTGCCTTACTATAAATAGTAAGTGCTCCGATTGCCCTCAAATTTTACCGGTGGATAGTTTGAAAGATGCTAATCGCAGTGGGATACACCAGTTTTCGAAAATTCTGGCATTTTACCCCTCATTTTGGGTCCCGAAGCTAGAAACCCTAATTTGACTTGCATGTCGCTCAAATAGCCTCCATTTAACTTTGTTTCTGTTGCACTTCGCCCTATTTATGATCCTGACGCACCGAGCAGCTGCTGGAATGGACCTGCTAAAAATAGTAAGTCTTTGAAAAGTGATCATCTCGCCTTGCATGTCACATCACTGCGTAGCTCTTGAAAAACCCATAAAGAATAACATGACATGCGCTGTAAACTTTGACATGCAAACCCTAAAAATAGCCTCAGAAGACGGCTTCCTAAAAAAGTCCAGATCCTGGTTTGCATGTTATACTGTTGCGAAGCCCTCGAAAAACCCACAAGGAATGTGCAGACATGCAAAGAAAATTTCAACATGCAAACCCTAAAAATAGCCCCTAAAGGTTGAATACTGAAAGTCATCATTTCATCTTGCATGTTATATCACTGCGTAGGTCTCAGAAAACCTAGAAAGAATCTGCAGACATGCATTGAAAATTTCAACATGCCAATCCTAAAATCTGCTCCGGAAGCTGAACTTGCTAAAAATAGATAGTTGTCCGTTCTGGCTCAAAACTTGCAGACGAGCAGCTTGACATGTTCTAGATGCAGTGTAACGATCAGAACTTCGAAAGTGCTGAGAAAACGCCCCAAATTAGATACTTACTAAAAATAGTAAGTTATCGGAATTCACTGAAATTTAGCTGGAAACCTGTTGGAAGTATACTGACTATGTTGCCAACCTCATATTTCAACTTACTTGCTCCATTTGACTTTAAATTGACCAAAAAAGTGCAAACCCTAAAAGTCAGACTTGGCCAAAATTTTATGTTTAAGCTCACAGATGGGCACATCCCCGGAAAGCAGACAGCAGAGAGAGAGAGAGAGAGAGAGAGAGAAAACCAAAGCCAAAAGACCAGAATGGAACAAAAATTAGGGGGTCCCCATCTTGAATGGGGCAATGTGTGAAAAGGTCACAACAAGTTTCCACATGAGATATGTTGAAACATGGAGACTACATTGTGCCTAACCTTGAGGAGTTTCCAAAAATTGATTTTGAGTTTGCTAAAATTTCAAAACAACAGCAAACAATGCAAGTTTAGAACTTGTTTTGCTTAAAGGAATGGTAAGACAAGGGTCTAAACATGATTTCCATTTATTTGACAATCCACTTTTTCGATTGGGAGTTGATTTGACATGTGCTAATCTTTCTTTGAAATGGAATATGGAGACATCAATTGCTCCTAGACCCTTAGTTGGTGATGCTTGCTTGGATGTAATATAATATGATGGATACAAAGATCCTAGTACCTTGGAGGTGCAATTTGTTGATGGCACTTGGATGATTTTCTTGAGAGGCATTCTTTTTGGAGAAAATACCTTTAGTTTTGCGAAGAGGTCTTTTGATGAGGCACACATGAATAGCAGAGTTGAGCAGCATAAGCATGGTGGAGTTTCTTCATTCCTTCAAATTTGTGATAGAGGTCACCAACAATGTATGTTGGAAGGTTATGGTGACCTGAGAGATGCTCCTTGGCAAAAATTAATTCAAAATTTCAGTTTTGACTCTGCTGTTTTGTTGCAGATCAGCCTCATACTCTGGTTTGCTTACATTCGTGTAGGATGGCAAAAAATTTCAGTCAAGGGATGGAGGAACTATTAGTTGGAAATTGTTTGGGAGCCTTTTTCAACCTCTTCCAAGGTGAGTTTGAGCATTTCAATGCTCACCATTCATGTCCTTGCAAAGAGATTGCATTAATGTAGATTTTGTCCTACTTCAAGGTTGCTGATTTTGATAAAATTAGATTATGAGTTGTTATTTCTATGTTTGATCAGCTGCAAAAATTGTTATTTTGGGACCTATTGATGTGATTTTTGTGACTGCACCAATCAGCAGAATAAAGTATCCAATGACTACTCCATTCTCTCTTGATCAAAGTATTCCGTATGCTAAGATTGCGAGAGAGATCATACGTTCAACTCAAGGTTCCTTCAATCCAATGGAGTACACTCAATTGGCTCGTTGTGATTTGCTTTTTTCATGAGGGGACTTACACAATTGTTCACAAGCACTTGGTAGCAGACATCAGGCTAAAGAGAAAGGGGACTTGTGATATGAATGATTTGGCAATGAGGTACGAGTTTCCTAATACTAACCAGAAATGGGCGGAATTTAAATGAGTGCAGGGTTTAGAAGGTCTAAGCTGTATCCTAAAGCGAGACATGGGATTAACATCAGCAGGCCAGGCTTCAACCAGACTTTGCTTCACCTCGCGTTGGACAACTTCTACAAAGTCGGTGCAATCTTCAAAGGGGTAGCAAGAAATGTTCAAATCACAATTCAACATAAGGACACCATCACGACAACACATGCCAAAACGTGAATCATAACTGAAGTTAAGCTTAAAAAGTGTTCCAGTCGACCACACAAGGCAAACTTACCATCAGCAAGCTTGCTAGTGGTATGGATTAAGTGAAGCTGCTTTGATTGAACACCACAATCCACAACTAACTACTTGCATGAAATTAAATTTACTCTACTTTAAGTTCTAGTTGAATAAGGACGGAGAAATCTTGCTAGCTGCTCATAACAAAAGACGAAATCATCATCAATGAAAACTCTTTTTATTATGATATTTTTCGCAACAACTTCTTACAAAGCTCTCAAGGAAAAACTTTCCTCCTTCAAACTATGCTATGCTAACAAACTATGCTAAGCTAAGCTGTCTCTCTATCTCTATCTCTGATGATCTAATCTCTAATGAATTACAAATGAGGGGATTATATGCGTTAAATGCTACAATAATCTCAAATGGACGGGTCCAGATTACCACTGTACTTTGTGACTAATTCTACCTTAGTAAACCGCTTTTAATTGCTTAATTAATGCCCACTACCCTTCTAGATGATTCTCGTCCAAGATCCTGTTCCCATTGTTCTTCTCTCTGACCGCGAAAGCAAGAAACTATGCCAACACTACATCAACTTCCTATTCAGAAATGGCTGGAGTAAGATTAAGTTGATACTCGAGGATGGCAATCGTTTGCTCTTGTCGGATACAAGATTTTCTCCAGGCCTCGATGGATTCCTGAGTGCTTTGAATAATGGCGGAGAAAGTGGAGATATTCTCAAAGTCAACTTGACCAAATATTCTCATTTCAGAGAAGAATGGGCGCAATCTGCCCTTGAAACCATCCACTGTCACCTCCTCAGGAGTTAGCCGTTTTGCGAACAATGCCTCGAGCGTGTTGAAGATGCCCTCCTGAATGTTTCCCATGGCCTTCCTGATCTTGACTAAATATGTCCTTGCCATGTCAAAGAAACCTCGGCCGGTGAATGCTGCGGAATACCAGCCGGGAAAATCATATCTATCTCCAGCCTGAATTACCCCTCCTTCAATCAAAGTCTGCACTGGCATATGCATCAGAGAAGCTAGGCGTGGAATAGTCTTGTCTTGAAAAATGTGAGTATCACTCCATGCCTATTCAATGTTTTCCATACGGGAGAGGATGTTGGAAGCATGTTGGAAAGAGGAGACAAGATCCTTAATGAATCTCTCAGCCTCAACACGAACACTGCCAATCCACTTGTCCCCTTCCTGAATTCCCTTCTTCATTTCCTCGAGCCAACTAACCGACTCTCGTGGAAGCTCGGTTGGAAGATCTACTGCTGGGTTCTCCTGGGCACATGGACGTGCTAGATGTTGTACATAACCAATTAATGCCTTATGCTCCCTTTTCAGCCTCTTGTATTTTTCTCCCTTTCGAAGCAGTCGATCCTTCAATGCTTGGAAGGAGTTTTTCAGCTTCTTCAATCACTTGTGCTTCTGTAGGGCATCCTAGTTCAACTGTCATGATCGTGTAATTCTCAGGCATTGCTTCATCTCGATCACACTCATCCCTCAGAACCGCAACATGAAGAGTGCGGGAACTGGACTCATCTGTTTCAAACTTGAGTATTTTTTGGCTCTTTTCCTCTTAGGTGACTTGCTTATTCTATTAAGAAGCTCTTCCATCTCTATTGTTGGGTCGGTGTCATCCTCTTGATCTCTCCTTATC
>VDFB02242454.1:0-12409 GCA_007258455.2 Sequoia sempervirens
CTTAATCTTGTTAAAGTGATGTTAGAAGGTCATTTTTGGGCTTTTTAAATATGGAGTCTGTGTTAGTTTCATGTCAGTCTGTTACTGAGGAATTTCAAGAAAAATGAAAATTTGAAGGAAAATCATCAAAATTCTCTCTGAAGAGGGAAGCACATTTTCAAAAAGGCGCCCTATCTTTTAGGGGCTCAGATCTTGTTTTTAGGGTTTGTCACCTCCAGCAGACATTTGTCCGGTAGCACGTCAGCTTCACAATGGGCTATCAAGACTGTCAAACGAACCTGTTTCGTGCAAGTTACGAAAGATATAGCGCAAAACGAGAGGAAAGTCCAAATTTGTTAACACTGGAAAAAAGAGCAGCTTTTTAGAAAGGCGCCCATCTTTTTGAGGTGTTAAATGAAGGTTTTTGACTAAATGCCACCTAGGATGTTTATCTCACATTTGTTCAAGCTTCGCGACGCATCCGTTAGTGGATGAATCTGAGTTGCAGAAGTGCCTGAACCAGAGGTCAAACATAAGGTCAAATCTTATTCAAAATATCAAGGAATGAGTAAAAGAGCACTTTTTCAGAAAGGCGCCTGAGCTTTTAAAGCCTTTAGTGCCTTCTTTTTGATGATCTCAGATATTCAGTTTGTCTGTGTTACGTTCAACTTTCCGTCGCCTGTCTCCGTCAGATCAAAAGATGATTCAGCAGTCTGCAGTCAGAATTTCTAGTATTATTTTGGTCAGTTCCAGAAATGGCCAAGTCTGGAGGAAAAAGAGCAACTTTTGAAAAAGGCGCCCTTGATTTTCACCCCTCAGATGATGTTTTCTGGAGAAATGTGCCTTTGCAGCTGTCATGTGGAATGAGGTCAGCTCCGCAGTAAACCTGTGATCCAATCATGAAACTTCGTCAATCAGAAGTTATGAAGGATTTGTTTTTCCCTTCGTATGAGATCGAGATGAGAAAATTTGACTAAGTCTAAAAAAAGAGCAGTTCTTGAAAAAGGCACTTGGATTTTTGACCCTTCAGATCTTAGTTTTATGATGTTCAGTCTCAAGGTACCTTTTGATCAGTTTTTGTCCTACTCTGCGATGCCCCTGTCAGCTAGTCAATCGGTGGAGTTAGTCAGCCAGTGTTAGAGGATGAGCAGAGGTCCTGAAAGAGGTTTAAATCCAAATTTTCATCAAATTTGGCTAAGTCTAGAAAATGCCTAAAGAGGTCAAAGTTGAGTTTTCGAAAGAAGTTGATTGGTGCACCCTAACTTGAGTTCTGATTTCAGTTAGACTGAACGATTTCTGGGTTGTCATCTCCAGTTCATATATTGGCATGTTGAGTGATCTTTCAGTTTGCATGTCAAGTTAACTAGTTTTCATGTTCAGTTAACAACTTTGCATGTTGAGTTAACTTGTTTGCATGTTCACTTAACTGAAGTTTATGCTTGAAAATCAACTTGAGTTTGCATGCATGGCGCAATTGGTTGAAATTGTGAAGTGAATTGTGAAGTTGGCGCTTCACTTATTGTCAACTGAAGTTTTCAAAAGGGACGCCTTATTTAGAATTTTTAAAGATTTAAAGCATGAGTTTGAAGTATGGCGAATTCACTTCTTATTGTCAACTGAAGTTCTGAAAAGGGACGCTTTAGTTCTTAGTTGTGAATTTAATGAATTTTGAAGTATGGCGAATTCAATAAGGATTGTCAATTGAAGTCAAATTCGCATGATGCTTTAAATGGTGTTGTCAACTGAAGACTAAAAAGGGACGCCTTAGCATGGTGCTTTATTTAGTTTATTTTACTTTCAGTTAACTAAAATTGGGGTCCAATCATAAGCTAAGCGCCATTTTCAAGGTTTAATGCTTTTGTGCGAATTTCAGTGATGAAACTCTATTTATTCAAGCATTGGCGTCCATTATTTCTTCATCACAAGCTTCGAAATATACATTCTTCTTGAGCGAGCAGCAATTTAAAGGTGCTACAGGTGTCAGAATTCAGCGTTCTTCATAGCAACAGATTCAGATTGATCAGAAGAAGAAGATTCCAGACTTTGTTTTTAGTTTGCATGCAAGTTTCATCAAATTCCAAAACAGAGATAGGCGAATTCTACAGAAGTAGAGCAAATAAAACCTTCTTTCTTCTGTCTTATTTCTTCTATTTCTCATCTTAGGTACTTTCTTCGCATGTCAAAGAAAATGGAAAAATATTCAGAATCTGACCATCTGGGTTCGCATACTTCAGTATTTGCAGCAAAACCCATGTCTTAGATTGTTTCGAGAAAATTGCCCCGTAGCCTTCATTCTGAAGCTCTGTGCTTTTTTTTCTGAAGATTTCTTTGCATGTGGGCTAAAATCACATCTTTTTGAAAATTGCATCATATGGGTTTGTTCAGAATTTTGTTGTGCACAAAACCCATGTTCCAAATTTTCTCAAGAAAAATTGCCCCGGGAAGCTCTAAAAACCCTGCAATTCTCGACTGAAGAATCTTTGCATGTCAAGCTAAATGATGTGTTTTCGCAATTCTGACCTTGTGGGTTGTCTTAGAATCCTTTTCTAGACAAAACCCATGTCTCAGAATTTTTGGTGAAAATTATCCTCCAACACGCTAATTTTAGCCTCACCAGGAGCCATTTTAGCTTTCCAGAGAAAGTTGTCAGAACATAGCCGTGTTCTCAGTCAACGGGCAAGTTTTTCAGAAGGCGGTTCAACTAGACTGAATTCAAGACCAAATTGGTCTTAATTTAGGTTTTCATCAGAGCAGCTGACAATGAAGCGTTAAGCTGCAAAAAGAGCAAAGATCACTCCATTTATGGAGCCGCCAAAGTCACTCAAATACTGTGCCATTATCTTCATGGAGATGGTACCTACGCTGATCTTGAGGCTGTGCAAACTAGGTTCCAGAAGCATGTTTGTGATATCTTGATGGAGGTTCTGGATCACATTTCAGTAATTTCAGCTAGTTTCAAGAAAGTGACTGAAGATGTTAGAGAATGCATGCATACAGTCAAGGAAGGCGACAGAGAACTGAAGAGACAGATTATTGCTTTGGACAGTATCAAAGTGCCAGACGACAGAGAGATTGATGAGTTCCTGGACGAAGTGTTAGACCGAGATAACATGGAGTGATATGCCAGTTGGAACCTGCAGTTAATTTCGAGGGTTGAGTCATAAGCAGCAGTTAACTCGACTTTCAGTCTTGAGTTTACTTGCTGACTTAATACATGCTTATCTCGTCCTTGGAATTATATTCATAGGAGTTAGGGTTAGGGTTTCCAGTTAACTGAAGGTAGTGTCCAGTTAACTTTGCTTTAAATAAGGATGTGCATGCTTGCACATTGTCCATTTAGGTTACATGTATCGGTTAATTGATGGTAGCTTTCCAGTTAACTGTATAGTTTACTTTATTAGGGTTTAGTAATAAATCTTGCATGCATTGCAAGACTGTAGTTGACTCAAGGTGATTTTAGGGTTCCCTACACCTTTCGATGTCTATAAATAAGAGCTTTTGCTCATTTGTACATAACTTTTACACGAGAGAGAAATATATGTTGTGCCTACCTTTGGCATGGCATTTTCGTTTACGTATACGTTCATGAGTATTTTATTATGATGAAATTGTTATGCCGCTGGGTTTAAAATTATGATGGTGAATTCTTGCTTTAGTTAGATATAATTGGCTGGTTGATGCGTGGGTGTATGCGTGTCCTGTATTACATTTACCTTTCCTAGTTGGCTATCCTTCATGTTTTTGTGTTCAATAAACTCGTTGATTGGTGATAGATAATGCCACCTTGCCTTCAAGTTGAGAATGTTGTTCTTGGTTATGCGTGTTATATGTGAATAATAAACTTATTGATTGGTGATAGTTGTGCCACCTTGCCTTTAAAGTTGAGAATGCATGCTTGAACACCATAGGTATATTATTGTTCCAATAAGCCTATTCGGACAAGCGGATAGTGGTACTACACCTTGCCTTCCGTTTGTGTGAGTCCATACCAAGCTTATCGTGGATAATCATTCCTGCTCCCATTTCCTCATGCTCACGTGCTTTTCTTGAGAGGCGGATAGATTAAATGGTTAGTTAGTTGTAGTTAATGATCTGAAACGAGAAAATCCTTAGCTGTACGTTCTTGGTTTCTTATTGCTTATTACCTCTTCTAGCTGAGAACAAAAAGATTGGACTTAGATTACTTTTCTTTTCCACGCATTCCAACACTACGAGGGAGCTTCCCCTTCTAATTTGAAGAGCACTCATTACGCAGTGTGCATAGCTTTCCGTACAAACTTGCACTCTAGAGGTGTTAGTTTTTATGCCAACACTTTCGAAATGGATGCCAGCAAAATTTTCTAAAAATAGAAAGTTTGGCTGTTAGGGTTCAAACTGATTTTGATTGGTCGAAAATACTTCCTCACCAGGCTGGTGCAGTCAGAATCACAAAAGGATCAGTTTTAACCTAGTGGGTCTATTCTGCTTTTTTAGAAGTTGTTTCAGGAGCTCCAAGGCCATTAATGGAGGTTAGCTAGCTGCCAGGTGTCAGATTCAAACATTCAAGCATTGAACAGAAGATGAGAAACGATGGACGTGCACACAAAACAAAGAATGGAAGGAGGCTATGAAAGTTGAAAAATGAAATTTTTTAACTAAGTCTGGAAAGCTCAAGCTCCCTAGCTCAGTCTAGGCACCCAAACACTCATGCCTTAAGAAAATTTTTCATCTCCAGCGAACAAGGCAAAGGCAAGCACGTCAAACGAAGGAGGAAGTTGAAATTTGCAAAATAAAAACTAAGTCTGCCAGCCATGGGCGCCCCAGAGAGAGATAGGCGCCCAACTTTTCAAGGCATCAAATGATGAAATTAGGGTTTGTGCTCCCAGACAATGTTGCTCAAAATCTTCTCAACTCCGCAGTGAGTTTGACAACACAATCATCAGATCAACCAGTCATTCAGAATTCGAGGTCAAATAGAGAGGTCTCAACCAAAAAAAGGAATGCAAACCATGAAAATATCAGAAAATAATCTAAGTCTGGAACTCTGGGTGCCCCAGGTGGCCAGGGGCGCCCAACCTTTTGGAATACCTAATCCAGCAATTAGGGTTTGCTAATATGCTCATTGTCTTCAGGATTCTGCCAGCTTCACAGTGGATGTCTTCGTCAGATCATTAGACTTGTTAATCACCGACAAATCCAGATCATACGGAAGGTATAACATAAAGGTCCAAAATCTGAAGAATGAAAATCTTGTGAAAATGTCTAAGTCTGGTAATGGTGGGTGCCCCAGAAGGAGATAGGCGCCCAAGCTTTTGAGGGCCTAAATGAGTAATTTGCAGTTGAAGCTTCCGGCATGACTTCTTTAGATTTGAAGCAGCTTTCCAACAGAACCATCAGCAGGTCCATCAGAATTGATAATCACCAGATATTGAAGGCGGAACAAAGGGAGAAACATGAGCAAAATGTTAGAAGTCAAAAGCAAGGTGAAAATCTCAGAATAAATCTAACTCTGGAGGAGTTGGGCGCCCCAGCTAGCCACGGGCGCCCAAGCTTTTGACCCTCAAGATTCAACTTTCAGGAGATGCAGATCCCAAAAGACCCCCTCAGAATCTTCTCTGCTATCCAGTGAATTTGACAGCCAGTCGATCGGATCAATCTAGCTCTTGGAATCACGAATTCATCAGAAAATCAAGGGAGACAAGCAAGAACTTGAACATAAAATGTCACACTGGTAATGGTGGGCGCCCCAGAAGGAGATAGGCGCCCATGATTTTGAAGATCAAAATGAAGTTTTTAGCCAAAGTTGCCTCCAGAACAATCTTGCCAAATTCGATCAAGCTCCGTGATGGATCATTCAGCCCGTTCGTAGGATCAATCTGGAGGCCAGAAATCAAAGTCAAACTGGGGCCCAAAATCAAGAAAAAGTTGAAATTGTCAGAAAATGACTAAGTTTGGAAAAGATAGGTGCGTCCAGCCAAGAAGGGCGCCCAAGTTCTCATGCCTTAGCCAAATTTTTCAAATTTTCAAAATTTCAAGAAGAAGAAAAAAACGTCCAAGTTCAATGCACAAGCTCAGGATAGGCTTTGAAGGATTTAAAGCTAAAGAAAGCAGATTTTCTCAAGCCTCAACTTATTTAAGACGTTTTTGCCTTTCATTTCTCATGTAATTTTTCGTCAGTTATCAATCTGGTCTAATGTATCTCTCTTTTTTCTTCAAAGCATCGAGAGAGTCAAGATTTTTCATTTTCAGCCGATGCAGGTCATCTCGAGTTCATGATTACGAACAATTTTTGAAGAAATTTTCAAGTTGCAGCAATTGCTTTTTTCATGCATGTCCAAGGAATTATCAAAATTTTTAGGATTTAATCATTTGGGTTCTTCTAAAACATACCTCTGAACAAAACCCAGGTCTCAGCTTTTTAAGAAAAAATTTCAAATTCTAGGGTTTGCTGCTTTTTCAATCAGCCTTCTGTATTTTCAACATCTATCAACTAGGTTCATCTCAAATGTGCTTCTGAACAAAACCCAAGTTCCAACTTTTTTCAAGAAAATCTTGAGAAATTAGGGTTTGTTGCTTTTTCAGTAAATACTCAAAATTTTCAAAAACATATGATTTGAGGATTCTTATAACGAAATTCTGAACAAAACCCATATCTCAATTTTTTTTTGAAAAAATTCGTTCGTTTGAAGAAGAAAAACCAGCAAGCTAAATTTAGAAAGTGTGCAAAACTTGTCTGAATACAGTCAAGTTTACAGTCAATCTTTGAGGTTTTCAATATGGAGTACACTCCCCTCAAGTTCAAGACCAAATCAATTCTCTATCACGATTTCATCAAAACAGCTGAAACTAACTTGCATCATATCAAACCAATGTTCAATTTGCGTGCATTGGAAGATGCAGGCAATGTTGCAGTCAGGCACCTTGGTCACTCCAGACTACTTGCAGCAGCATCCATTCCCATTTCAGTACAAAGTTTAGAGTTTGTAATTGCTTGCATCAAGCATTACAATCCTGCAACACGGGAGATTCAGTCGGTAGATGGTAGAGTGGTTTGCAGTTTGAAGCCAAACATGATTGAAAAATGCTTCTCAATACCACCTTGGGCTGAAAGTGTAAATATTTCCATGGAAGAGTGTGGAAGAGTGTGGGAAATGCACAAGGAGAAATACAGCAAGAAAGTGGCACAAAAGTTGATGAAAGAAAAACATAAAAGTTTTCCCAAGAACATTGGATGAGATTGCAATGATGATCACCTTGCTCAACCGGATCACTGGTCAAGCATATGCTACAAAATTCCAGCCTTGGATGTTCTATGTTATACCTCATATCATGAAGAAAACAAAATTCTATGATTGGCCTACCTTAATCAGTGATAGTCTCCATCAACAAATAACTGAATACTTCCAAATTTATGAGTTCCACATGATTTCTTACCTTGTCTACCTAGTGGCCTTCCAAGGAAAATTCAGAGGGTTGAATACTGTGGGATCTCTGGATGTAGAGCATGTCTACAATTATTACCCTCAACTGGAGTTCATAGAGTCATCACATCATTACAAAAGGGTAAACGAGGCTTTCCTGATGCATACAGTACGAGATCTGGATAATGAGTTGTACGTACATATTTCATCAACTGTCGGGGCAACAATGGCAGAGTGGGCAGATTGGTTTATTCAGTTTCCTACCTTCATCTACATCAGAGTTTATGACTTCTCTAGTGCTCCAGTCATGTTTCCGAGGTATCTATCAGATGAAGTGGTTTTCATGGAGTTCCTAAGGAAAATATATGATCACATTTTCTTGCGGAATAGAAAGAAGCCCGCCTTTAGTTTTCCATCTGAGTTGGGAATTTATAGATGCAGATCGTCAGCAAATGCTAAGTCCATGGGTGATGAGGTCTCAAGCCATACAGTGAGAGATGATCATACGACCCTCATGGTGTCTTCGCATTTCGACTTGGTTAGAACTATGCTCATGTGCCCGCACTTGAAGATTTCTGGGCCAATTGTAGAGATGAGTTCGAGGTACGGAGGTGCAATTACAACAGACTTACTCTCCATCAAATGAAAGGCTGCTTGTCAGAAGATATTGAGGGATTATCTGATGATGATGGAGATTTACTTCTTCCAGCATACACTCGAAACCAAATTGAACAACAGCCTCTTCCACAGGTCAATTGGGCCAAAAAGAAGGCATCTCGGTGGAGGAAAGGACACGCCAAGTCATTGAGCACAGCAAGATTTTCTTGGTCCTCGAGAGGAAGAAATCCATTCCAGTAGCAGAGCCGCTAAGAATATAGTCATCACTTCCTTCTTCTTCTAGAGCACAACCAAAGATGAAGGCGATAAGTCAGTCTCAAGAAGGTGTAAAGGGTAGCAGATCAACAAAGAATGTAAGGAGAAGGTTGGACTTCTCAAATATAGTCATATAGGAGTAGCCAACAGTTGAAACAAAAGCCCCTCCAGAAGAGTTCGTACCTCAAAAATGTAACGACCTATTCCTTGCGTAAATTAAAATTTTCCAATTCTCACTTTAAACATGTAAAGGTAACAAGTAACAAAGACAATACAATACAAATTTTCCTTTCTTTATTGATAATTATGTACAAGTTACAATATGTTTCCACATGAATTTCATTTTCATTGCAAATATAAATCAGAGTTCAAAAGTAATACAGCTACATAAATAGCTCGTAAGCTTTTGCACAAATAGAAGTAAGAAGGTCCATGTCATGTCCCCTTCTCAGTGACATCTCTCAGAGGACAGGATTGGCCTATCACACGACCCTCGTAGGCCGATAGACTGGATAGAGGGTCACTTCGGAGTTTGGCTCAGCTTCAGTCAGCGGAGTTTGATCAGTTGTCTTTCATTCTGGATCGATCGGAGACTATTTGCTGAATTGCTATTTTTAGCAGTTCCTGGCAGGCAGTGTGGGACCACTGCTATTTTTAGCAGTATGGCTTTGGCGGCATCAGGAATCACTTCAGAGTTCGTCAGCATCAGACAGATCAGTCATCGGGTTAGAAACAAGGAAGATATTAATATTTAATGACATTAATTAAATATTAATCATTTAATGTTTATAATATAAAGTTATAATTTAAGATTATAACTTAAGTGATTTCTCACTGAGGGGTGCGCCATCATTAAAGGGGCCAGTTTGACATTTAATTTATGATTTAAATATTTGACGGAGAACTATGGAGAAATAAGAAAATTAAAAAGTTAAATATTAATTAAAACCCTATTTTCAAGGGAATCGCACTTTTCAGCCTTAAGAGGGTTTTGCATTGGGATTTGTGCCATTATGAGATTATTGAGTTTTGAGAACTGATCAATTTGATCTGAGCCTGAGACTTTAGGGTTTCGAGTTCGACTTCCTTGGGGAACGAGCCATCTCCAGCGGAAAGCAATTCAGAGAGTGTGCAATATCACTTGATCTATTGCCAACAGAGGTTTTCTCATTCAGAGTAAACTACAGAGCTTCAGAGAAATTCATATCTTCAGTTATTTGCAGTTGTTTACATCTAGATACCTTCTATTGCTTTTGGCGCATCTTTCAGAGCTTACAGAGGGAGGCCGTACTATTTTAATTATTGCTGATTGAGTGAGCCGTACTTACCAGGCTGTACTTCCTGTTTTTTGGCCGTACCATTCAGATCTGAGCCGTCTTTGACTTGGAAGAGAAAACGCCTGATTCCTTGACTTCCTACAGTCTCCAGTATTGGCGCATGCTACCTGGGCATCTTCAGAGGTTATCATTTGGAGGGAGGAGTGCATTTATTGAAGCAGCCGTACCATTCTGTACTTCTGCAGCAGCAATACCAGGTTTCTCAAATATTGTAAATTCATTATTTATTTCATTATATGTATCTGGGTATCATTGAAATCAGTAGAAAAGCTTGAATAAAGATACTGGCGCCTATATTCTTTCATTTCCAGAGTTATTTGATTTTCATTGAATTTATTTCAATTTATTGTCAAAATCGTACCTTTCAAGTATTGCTTCAAAAACACAAAAATTTGCAAAAAAACCTAAAACGTCAGAAAACCTTCAAAAAACAATCAGAGACAGAAAAAGGGGAAACTAGGGTTTCTACAGTGGTATCAGAGCTAAATCCTGCCATCCTTAGGGTTTAGCCATCACATGCAGCCAGAAGAATTTGACACATACAGGTATTATACACGCAGACGTGCCTTGATTGAGAGGCAACGCAGTTTGAGCAGACAGCCAGATATCATGGCTGACAGGAATGACAGGGCTGAGAGATCTGATATACTTAGGACAGAGATCCCACAGAATAACGAGATCCCGGGATGATCTGGTCTTACTGCTCGGGGACTCGATGCGGGTTAGAGAGCAGTCGGTGAGGTATTGCGGCCGGTTGGGCGGTGGCTCTCTCTGAGATTAGGGACTAGAGAGGAGACCGTCACACATTCGTGTGATAGCCGGGGAGTGGCGAGGGGTCCTGAGGAGGCACCTAAGGCGGTGTGGGACAGTGGAATGGGCTACAGACCTACCTTCTGAGCGAGGGCAGGGGAGGGCTTTGCAGTGATGAGCCGCGAGGATTTGTTTCGCAGTAGCCCGAGCGAGGTGGGAGTTGATACCTCCTGATCGGGAGAGCGGATCTCTTTTGGCCGTTTTGTTACACAGAGGCGAGAACACAACAGGGCTCGACAGGATTGGAGACCCCGGCAGCAGAATAACGACCTCAAACATGCAACTAACAGGCTTAATCTGGTGATGTTTGATGGTAGTGGGAAGATGACAGCCCAAGCTTGGATTAGCAAGCTTGACACATTCCTCACTTTGCGTCCGATGGCGGAGAGAGACGCTATTAGATATGCTACACTGCACCTCGAGGGAGTAGCATACGATTGGTGGCACCACGGCATGGTGACCTTACAGCACGACAGGATTACTACCTACCAGGAGTTCGTGGATAGATTGGTAGAGAGGTTTGGCCGGAAGGATCCGGAAACCTACTTCCGAGACTTAGCACAGTTGAGGCAGAGTGGCAGTCTCGAGGCATATATCAGTGATTTCCAGAGACTATCCGTCATGGTCCCGAGCATATCAGAGAGGCGGTTAGTAGTTCTTTTCATGGAGGGTTTGACCGAGCCACTTAGAGGCTGGATCAAAGCCTTTGATCCTCCGTCACTACAGGAGGCGATGAAGAAGGCACGTAACATGGAGTTCGCAGCCCCGGCAAATAAATTTAACTCCAGAGGTTCTTCATCGTTCCGAGACAATAAGGGCTTTAATAAAAACAAGGAAAAATCTGATTATAACAAAGACAAATCAGATTATAAAAACGATTCTAAAGGAAAATCAGCGTTCCCACCTTTAGATCGTGAGGCCCTGAATGACCTTCGCAGGAAGAAGCTTTGCTTCTACTGCAAGGGACCGTATGATGCCAGTCACGATTGTCCTCTAAGACCTAAGGGCAAGGCAAATCGTGTTATGTGGGCATATTACGAGGACTCAGAATCAGAAAGTTCTGATCAGCCAGAGCATACAGATGATTCAGAGTCAGAGACTCTAGAGCCGAGAGCAGAGATTGAGCCCGAGCTTCAGGTACAGGAGGCCCGTTTGTCTAGCATCCAGCAGGAGGGTTCCTTCAGGCTCCGAGGTGTATTAGCAGGTCAGAGGGTCATTACCCTATTGGATACAGGAGCTACACATAATTTTATAGATGCTAGATTCGTTGAGAAACGAGGACTTATCACTGAGGACTTCGAGGGCATCCGAGTCAAAGTGGCAGATGGGTACACTTTGAGATGTGAGCACATGATTAGAGATCTCCCCTTACGCCTGAACAATTATGAGTTCAAGGCAGATTATTATGTTGTTAATATGGGAGACATTGACTTGGTATTGGGAATGAAGTGGTTACACTCATTGGAGGAGGTAACACTTTGTCTCAAGGATATGGAGATTCGTTTTGAGGTCGACGGGAAGACACACATCCTTAAGGCAATACGGGACAGCGACCTTAAAACAATTTCCTTTCGCCGAATGGAGCGGCTTATGCGTCACGACATGGTAGAGTGGGCTGCAAAGTGTCATCTAGCACCTTTACAGGAGGGACAGCAAAAGACAGAGTATCATCCGGACATCCAGCAGTTGAGAGTCAAGCATGACAAGGTGTTCAGTGATATTCCGCCAGGTAGACCTCCAGACAGAGGGATAGAGCACATTATTGAGCTCGAGGAGGGTGCAAAACCCGTCATGATAACTCCTTATAGGCATCCGAAAAGATTGAAGGATGAGATTGAGAAGACCATAAAGGAGTTACTGGCTATGGGTCACATTAGACCTAGCAAGTCGCCGTTCGCTTCTTCTGTTGTATTGGTGAAGAAGAAGGATGGAGCGATTCGCATGCATTGATTCTGAGGGTCACGAATAAGAGGACAATTAAAATAGATACCGTCTAGGGATAGATGAAGC
>VDFB02242459.1:0-28515 GCA_007258455.2 Sequoia sempervirens
ACCTTGATGGGTTAACACAAGAAGATGACTCTGCTGATTTAAATAGTGGTGGATGGATGGGAATAGATAACATGCTTCAAGACGAGATGGCCAATGAACCTTGTGGTCAAAGTCAAGGACTTAAATGCCAACACAAAATTTTGAGGGGAGAAATTCAAGTAGATATGTAGATCAGTCAAGTGCTCCTTGGAGAAATTCATGATGGCGTACATTTGGATGAAATAGAGGAATGCCAAGAAAGCAACCAAGAGGCTATCTCAGAAGTTGAATCTCTTCAACATGATGAAGAGAATGAAACAAGGGGGTATTTTCTTGATTGTGATTATGTTTGCTCAGATGTGTTGGTTGAGGAAAGTCCTTGCTTGGCATCTGCTAACAAATTTTTTCTTAATACTGATGAATTTGATGCTAGGTGGCATTTTCTGGTTGATGATGTTCAGGAATATGAATTGGGAAAGTGCCTTCCTAACTTTGACTCCGTGCATTCAAATGAGCTCGAAGGAAATCCTTGTTCACCATGTGCCACTATCCCTGACACCAATGATGATAAGCTAGAGCCAAATTCTCAAACCCTGGGGGATGACATGTTTCAAGAGAATGTTGAAAGTGAGACTTCATCTCATGAAATTCAATTTTTTTTTGACTCAGTGCCCAAGATGAGTACATAGATGATGGTGAATGAATATCCTAACTACAAGACAAACCTTGATTTAGTGGTGTTTCGAGAGCTGAGACCTTGAGAGAGGGAGATCATACAACACAAGCCTACATTGGTAACTAGAAATCTTCAGAATCAGGTGGTGTCCTTTCATTATCCTCTGTGTTTCAATGATTTTTAGTTTGATTATGGTGTTGGGGATAGTAAAACATGTTTGTGGGTAAATCATGGAAAAATTAAGAACCCACAATTGATAATATTTCAAGCTTTATGCCCTCAGAATGAACCTATTGCCTATAAAATTCATATTTCTAAGTATAAAGATAAATTTTCTAGGTTTATAATTGTGCCTAGTAAGTTAAGATTGTTGCACATAATGAAAAATCAGTCAAGTCAATGTATAAATTTTTATAGTTTCGTGTTTATAAAGCTCGACTTTGGAGTTAGTTTAGGAGTAGGATTGGTTAGTGTTAGTTTTTGGTTTAGTTAGTTTTCCTTTGTTTTGTTGTTTTCCTTTTTCTGTCCCTTTTGTTTTGGTTTGTAGATAGTTTGTTTCCTTGTTTGTAAATATTTTGTTTGTTTGTAAATAGTTGGTTGTTTGTTTGTTTGTCCTTTTCTTTCTATCTTTCTATTTCCCTTGCTCTTTTGCTTTCTATCTTTTTTCTTCTTGGGTTTCCTCTGTTTCTTTCCATCTTGAAATGATGGGTTGTTATCTGAAGCATACTTTGGTGGTTAGGAGAGAAGTGGTTTAGGGTTTTTTAGGTTTGCTGATTGGGTAATTTTGTCCTAAAATATTTGTTTTATGCCCATTGCTAATAGGAGTTGTGGAAGGTTTTGAAAACAAGGTGCAAAGTAAATAAAATTCATTAGCTCCCCTGAATCTGTCACAAATCCATAATATCATCTCCTCTTGTAATGGTATATTTATCCTAGGATGACAGTGTTGTGAGATTTGAGTGAAAATTTTGATTTCCCAAGTGCTATTATGAGGTCCATGGTAGTTTTCAACCCAGATTAGATGTTAAACATCTGACATATTGAAAAAGAATTAAATTAAATATCTGAAACTCTATGAGAAAACAAAAAGAGAAAAGAATTATCTGAAAGAGAAAGAAGATTCAATATGAATGGGTGATTCTAGTATCTCTATCGGGGCTTTGGATGCCTGATTGGCAGTAGAGTAATGTTGTGAGAAAACTAGAGGTATCTCTGTCAAGGCTATGGACGCCCGACTAGTAGCGGAGCAATGCCCAGGATATCATTGTACAAGGGGAATCAACTCATGTAGCTCAGATCTTGCACATTGTTGTTCAAAAGATGAGGAAAACTTTATTAGAGAGTGATGCACAATCAAGCACACACATAGATTCAAGAGTAGCTATTGTTGATTTACATTTGAGATTCTAACTCAACTTTGCTTGCTAAAACTGACCCAACTAGAGTTGTGATGTTCGTAAACTAGGAGTTCTGGGTAGCTAAATCCTTCAGATTCTTGAAAATGGTTAAACCATTTTCCCAGCCGAGTCACCATTTGTTATGCCTTGCATAACCACCCCATTTTGATTTGGAACAAAATGAGTCCCCCTTTGTCTTTTCCCTTTGGCCTTTGGTTTTCTTCCGTAGGCGTTTTCCCTTTAAGTTCTGTCGGAGGTGGAACCAGGATCAATACTAGACTTGGAAATTACTCCCAAGTTCTGGTCTTGTTTCATCCCTGGTTTCGGTTCTGACAGTTCTTTGTTTTTGTCTTTGGTTCTTTCTCAGAATTGGGTCTGGGTCTGAATCGGGAAGATAAACTTCCTCTGAAGTTTCTCTTTCGGATTCCATCCCGACCCCAACTCCGCCTTTCCCTTTCTCTCTCTTCACCATCGGGTTTCTTCCCTTCATGTTTTGGTTTTTTTTGGTGGGCCCAGAACCGGAGTGGATTTTGAACTTGGAATTCCTTCCAAGTTCTGTTTTCTTTTCCTTCCCTGATCCCGGTTCCGCCGTTTTGGTTTTTCTACCTTGGACGTCTTTTTTGTTTTGTTCCGGCAGACTCAGAACCAGAACTAGAACCGAACCCAGAAACTTTTTCAAGTTTCTGGTTCAAGTTCCATTCTGATCTCGGTTCCGTGTGTTTGATCTTTCACTTTTCTTTTCTTCTTTTGTTTTGTCATTGGGTTTTCCCTCCCCTTCCTCTTTCTTTTCCTTGTCCTTTCTTTGTCTTTTTCGAGTGATGTCGGAAGCGGGTTCGGAACAGAATTCAAACTTGAAACTTGAAAATTTTTCTGGCTCGGGTTTGGTTCCAGTCCTGGTTCCGCCTGGTTTGTTGTTTCTTTTTTCTTTTTTTTTTGTCTTTGTATGTTGTCAGAGGCGGGATTGGGATGGAATCCGAAACTAGAACTTTGAAGAAGTTTCAATTTTGGATTTTGTTCCACCCCCGCCCCTACTGTGCTCTAGTCTAGGTTCTGGTTTCTTTTTGGCCCCACCCCCACTAGTTTTGAAGGCGAGGGATGTGGTTTCTGGGTTGTCTTTTTTCCCGATTCTAGTTCTGTCGGGATTTTTCCATTTTACCCTCTCATCCCATTCAGTTTTGGCCCCGGCTCCGCCAGTTTTGAAGGTGGGTGCTCTTTCCAGTTCTGTCTTGGTCCCACTTCCACCTCTACCAGAGTTGTGTTCCTTTTTGATAAAGTTAAAACATGATAAATGATGATACATTGTAGTTTCCTTTAAGAACTAATTGAGGGATCTATTTTGCAAGATTGAGTTATTATTTGAAGATACCTCTCAAGGAAGTTTCACCAAAGGTTGTCATTTCGGCATAATGTCTAGTTGAGTGAAATAAGTCACGCCGAAGAGGGTTTGTCTTTGGGGAGATTGGTTCATTATCGGTATGAGGTCTGGCCAATGTGATAGAGTCTCGGTGACATGGAAGAGATATCACTAAAAGGTCTTGGCGAAGAAAGAAGGTCACACCGAAGCAAAAGAGCCCGAGCTTAGGGAAATAGAAGGAGCTCGGGGAGACTCTGAACGAATGGAACGGGTTTGGTAAGATGTCTTGCTGACCCAATGATGTCTCAGTGACAGGGTGTGCTCGCTACAGAAAGGAAGGCTCACCAAGATGTCTTGGCAAGTGCATTAGATCTCGCTGACAAAGCACAAAAGGGGATCTATCGGTATGAGGTCTTGCAGTCTTGCCGACTCATAATGTCTCACTGACATGTTGCCACATCAAGGAAAGAACAAGATTGTCATGGCGACCAAAAGTGAACATATAAAGATTCCTCGGCGAGACATAGGGTATCTATAGTACATCTCCTAGACAAGAGGATGTTACAGTGATGCATATGAAATGTAGGGATACATATCAGCATGACTACAAAAAGGTCTCCCTGAAGTGAAAAGATCGGCAAAAGGTTATCCCTTCAGCATAAAGTCTAGCCAATGTGCTAGAGTCTCAGTGACACAGAAGAGATATCACCATAGGTCTGCCCGAAATAAGGGGGCCCCACCCAAATGAAATGGAGCTTGGCAAAAGATCATGCCTTAACCATAAGGTCTTGGTGAAAAAGAAAGGTCATGCTGAAGAGGGTGCTGAGGGAAAATTTGCATTCTCGCCAAGAGGTCTTGGTGAAAAAGAAGTGTCACACCAACAGGGTATTCCCTCAGGGAGAAGAAAGATGTGCACCAAGAGGTCTGGCCGAAGTTTGAGGGTCTCGCCGACATGAAATTTGAGTTCAACGAGACGGATTTGTTTCGGTGAGATATCTCCTCGACAGTTGGGGGTTTCGTCGAAGGGTTCCCCTTTTGATATAATGTCTTTCCGAAGAGCAAAGGTCACGCCGAATTAAAAGGAGCTCGATGAGAACAAGAGAGAGGGGGTAAGGAGACTCAAGCAGATAGAAGTTCCGCTTTTGGAAGCTTCTTTCCAAGCGAAGCAAGCTCTTGCTTCCGGAAAGGAAGATAGGCAAGGAGGTTGAAACGCTTTAGTGAAAGAGAGTTTCACCAGGGAAAGATCTTACCGACAAAAACCAAGATCGGTAAGAAGAGTTCGAGGAGTAAAGTCTCCACAGAGAACATTGCCGAAGTATCCTCAAACATTACAATAAGACTCTACATCAAAGAGAGAAGGATCTCTCACTACAAAAGGTCTTCCCTCTTGAAGGTTGTCGCTACGACGCCAAATGGAAACCGATGCTGACTTGGGAGGCTGCAGACGGAAGGGTCATAATAAGGCTGAAATCCACCGCACCCGTAAACCAGAATCTTCCGACATGATGGGTGTCTCACTTGAGCATGCGTCATGGCTGGGGCTACGCTGACTGCAGAGGCTGCGGCGTGAAAGCGCTTGCTGGCGAAATTAGAAGAAGAAACTAAAAGAATGAAGCCAGCTCAATTTGATTGAACCAAGCCTATGAAAGAATTCGAAAGATAAACGGATCTGATCTTCGAGAATAAGATGATAATCGCGGGTCACTTCAGATAGATTACAAAATCAAAAAGAGAATCCCCGTAGTACTTCTACGCTAAAAGAGGAGCCAGTCAATATAAATCGATGAAAGGAAAAAGAAGCAAGAAAAAGAGAAACTTTCGTAAATCAAGGAAAAGACAAAATTTATGGGGAATATGTTAACTTAAAATGGGAGCCGACGATAATGAAAGCAATATTTTTGAGCATTCAAGGCAGCTCCGCTAGAGTTCAAAAAATGGACACGAAGATAGAAGAGTGAATGCGGCGGCTGGAAAAGATCTGGGAGCTGACTCTCCTCGAAATAGATATTTTGTAAACCCTAATGTAGGGGACAATGCATCCTTTTGATGCATCTTGTATATAAGGAATTCTTGCCTCTTTGTAAAGGTTAGAACTTCTAGGCTAGAGTTATGTTAGAACCAAAGAGAGACCTGGTAGAGTTAGTAGAAAGTGGCAGATAGAGAACTAGTAGGATTAGAACGAATAGGAATAGAGGGGATAGAAGCTAATCTTGATTCTTTGTAATGGGACCTTCTTTTGTCTTCTTAGAGTAGGAGTTAGATTCAGAGTAGACCAATGTATCTTTTAGTTTTCTTAGTGTAAATGGAAACAATTTGGAGCCATAGATTTTTTGTACACTGGTGATTGTGCCAGATTTGTAAATGTTGCTTATCTGTCTCACTGACAGTAGAAGCAACCAGATCTTAATCTACTTCATGTTGTGTTCTAGGATGGTGTTTGTCTTGAGTTGATCATTTGATTTGAAAGCTTTCAAGGAATGAGTTTGATTTTATGTTTTGTTTAAATGGAGATTTTCAATCTGCTGTTGAAATCAACACTGTGAATGAATGAAATTGTGTGTTAGTCACAAGCTAATTTTTTAATGTAGTTTTTAGTTAGGAATTCCTTGAAAGGCAACAAGTCTGGTTAAGTTGGATGAATTATTGTTCTTTTCTATTCCAAAGCTCTGATGTATCTTTTTCTATTTATTTAAAACCCTAGTTAGAGTAGGTTTAAATTTATGTTTAACCCAAAACAATCCAAAATCTCAACACCAGCAGGCCCCTTGAATATTACTATTGCATTGACCACTGAGTAACATCAGCACAGTTGATACCCAACTACAAAGACCTTGGGAGGAGCTAAGACATCCATTTGTTGTCGTTCTCTTTCAAGAGAAGCAAAGTAGCAATATTCTCCTTGCATGTTGTTGTGCCAAAACACACGTCAACACTACCAACACAACTCAGAGCTAAAGTCTTACTCATGCCTTGGCTCATCAAATGCCATTACTGAATCAAGTCCCGCAGCTATCGATTGTTCCACATCTGGGAAAACCATTAAATAAAACTCCATTAGTGCCTCATTACTTTCAGCCTCTGCAACATCAAGCTCACTCCTAACAGCCCCAAGCACCAACATACTTGTAGAATTCATATTTCCCATCTGCTTAGTAGAACCAACCCATGATGCAACCTATATTCCTTTGAAATTCAGTGTCACAGTAGAGTAATGCAGAGAAGGATTGAATCAATGAGTTGACTGAACTAGTCAAGAAGCTATCCACAGAGATGACCCATCTGAGGAATCAAAAAAACCAACTACATGCCTCTCAAAGGAGCATCCAAGCCAACCTCAATCAGGATATTTGTGATTCCAGTGCATCTTTAGGCCAAAATTATGAGAGATGACCAAATTCAAGGTAGAAATTTGAAAGGAAACCTTCACAAAGGAAAAATAGAACTTCAAAAACTAGGCCAAACAATGGAGGCATTCCCACACCACTTGATCAATCAGGTGGTGCTGATAAGTCCACAAGAAAATTTTATTTGGCGGAGGTTGCCTTGTCTAGATGGTGTCGAATTTACAAGACCAATAGGCATTCCAAGTTGGATTGCTCAGAATTCCAAACTACCATAGAAATCTTTCAAATGGTGGTCCAAAATGCTATTGATGGGTCAAGCTGCAGTGACCTAGTTCCATCAGAGACATATGATTCCTTTGTGTTGGTTGTCAATCAAGCTCCTTTCCCACAAAGTGAAAGCAACTTGCCCAAGAAGGAGGTTGTTCCCAAAGGTGAAGAAAAGAAAAAGGTAGGTAATGAGAGCTCCCTATCTTATCTCTTTGATTTAGTAGATAATGGTCCCATAGATGAGGAAGAGCCACACAAGGATGAGGTTCATATGTTCCACCAAAGAGAAACCCCTTAAAATTTGAGAAATAGGAAAGTTGGTGGTCCTTTTACAACCTCCACCCCTCCCAACAATTTCAATACTCCTCCTGACCCTAATGCCAACAACAATCCAACCTATCCTCACATTCCTACCTAGTACTTCAGTAGAAATAAGCAGCCAAATCAGACTCAAGATCAACCCACTATTTCTTCCCAAAGTAAATTTTTTGAAGCAGAAGTTAAACAAATGGGAGAATATATAGTAGATGAATTGAAGAAATTCAAAGTGAGTTTGTCGTCCTTTGAATTGCTAAGGGTACTTGTTGTCAGGAATGCCTTCTTTCAGTCATTGAATGGAACTGTTCCATCAAAACCAACCCAAGAGGCACCTACAAAGAAAGTCTCATTTGACACCTCGAACATTGTGCTAGTGATTAGGGAAATCATAGGAAATAAACCCGATCAACCCCCAAACCAACAAGCTAGTAAAAATTAGTTGCTAGATAAACCCTCAGCTAAAGAGAAAGGTCAAGTTAAAATAAAGGATAAATGCAATGAAAAGGACAAGGCTCAACTAGCCCAGGCTGACATTTTTGTAGGGTTGTTTAAAGGGAGATTGGAAACTCCACCTTTCCTATTGACCGGGTATGTGCAGGATCATGATGGGCCAAAAAGTGGCGATATGATGGGTATGTGTAGGGTATGTGGCTGACGACTTTTTTTTTACCTGAAATTGATGAAACAAAAAAGGGTTTTTAAAGGAGATTCTTAGCTTTCCACCAATATAAATTATGCTTTAATTTGAATTTAATAAATAATTATTATTCATTTTCTATTTGAATTACGACTAAAGTCTTGATTCATAGGCTGATTGAAAAATATCTATAGCTTTCAAATGGTATCAAATATTTGAATCTGAAATATATGTCACATTCTATGTTTCCCATACTATAGGGTTAAAAAAAATATTGAATTTCATGAAGTTTTGACCAAGTTAAGGTGTTCAGACATACGAGTTTTTATATTTTTTAAAAGTTGTAATAAAAAATTCATAATTAATTATTTACTTGGAAAAAATACAAAAAATGTGCATCACATTAGGACTATGAGTCTCTACTAATATCTAAAATATTAACAAAACATATTATAATTTATTGTGGTTAGGGTGAGTGAATGAGACACCTACTTCTTATTTTTCCTTGAAATTTAAGAGTACTACGCATTGAAATTTCAAATTTTCACCAAATAGATTTTAAAAAAATAAAATAAATCTATTAGTTTAGAAACTAAATTCAATTTTTCTCTGAGGTTCTATTCTTACATATTTTTAAATAATATAGATAACTTATTCAGGTACATCAAGTTTTCTAAATCTGTTCTTTTTGAATTTTTGCCACTTAAGGGCCTATTTTTTCCATGATGATCCCACACATACTCGACCATCCATATATTTGGGAAAAATATGCACAAATTCTTGCTAGATTCAAGAGCTTTTGCCAATGTTATGAAATTTTTAGTGTTCCAAGCGCTAGGGATAACTCCTTACCCCTCTCGATAGAAGGTAACTCAATTGGACAAGACCAAAGTGAACATATTCAAGGAGATGAATAGGATTCCCATGTAGATTGTAGCTGACATGAGGGTATAGTAGGTAATTGACATCTAGGTTGTTGATATTCCAGACACCTACAACATCATACTTTACAGGGATTTCACTAGGGCTCTAAATGGTTATGCTGCTATGGACTACTCACATATATGGCTTCCATGGAAGGGACTAGAAAGCCAAATCCGCATTGAGCGGGATCCTTGAATGAAGTTCATGATCACTGAGTACAACATGAATGAAGTCTTGATCATAGAAATAGAATTGGAAAATTATTTTCCCATGGCCTATCAGGACGATGAAGAATTCCAAGAAGAAGTGGTTGAAGAGGTCCTTGTGTTATGTACTTTTCTTACCAACTTGACCCATTTTTCTAATAGCATAGAAGATGAAGAAGTCCATGAAGATGGTAACCTTGGATTTCTTGATGGATTCCAAGAATTTATGCAGAAATGTGTACAGGATCAACTTAGACTAGGAGCTCGAATGAATTTCCAAGAGTTGTTGCAAAATTGGTGTAGAGTGCACAATGAAACTCATTTTAAATTTGAATGTTGCTTATGTCAAACAATAGTAGAACATGTCAAAAGATAGATCACTTTGAAAATGGCCGTGAGAGAAAAGAAAGATCAAAACTAGCTCAAGGGAGAACAACCACCCAAGGATGCAAAAATGAATGAACAATCAAGAAAGGAAGATGTCTACTCCATTTATTTTAAAGGAAAATGTCCCTCCAAGTTTTGGATGTTATGCTTTGATGGATCCAAATCCAAGCAAGGAGTGGGAGCTAGCTTCGAGCTCATCAGTCCCATAGGTAAGACGTAATTTTCTACCCATAGATTACAATTGTATTACACTAATAATGTAGTAGAATATGAAGCATTAGTTCATGGATTACTAATGGCATTAAGAAATAAAGTCAAAATGTTGCAAGTATTTGGTGATTCTGAATTGGTAGTTAATAAGTCAGGAAGTTATACTCATGTCATGATAGAAGGCTAGTAAACTATAGACATAGGGTGTGGGATCTCATAGAGGGCTTAGATGCATTTAATATTCAGTTGATCCCCCATAGCAAGAACTAGACCACAAATGCTCTAGCCTAGGAAGCTAGTGCCCTCTAGCCCTTATCCTCGACTGGTTTAAAGAAATTCATGATAGAGCTCACCTCTACCCCATTAGTTCCCAACAATGTCACTCACTTCCAAGTTTTTAATGATGATAAGCATATCCTCGACTTCATCACCAGTTCAGATATATTTGCATCTCAAATTATTGATGAAGTAGATCCAAAGGAGGCTAAGCTTGATATTGAAGGAGTAATCAATTTAAAAACTAACACAATACCAAGGGGTACGGTCCAACTAGAAAGGATATTTGATTTAGATCACAACAGGGACCAAGATCAGCAGGCCAAGAAAGAGTCAATAGATAATCAATATGATGCTCACAACATGGGTACTATAGAAGAGGTTAAAAATGATTTCATTGGCCAGGTGTGTACCCTAGAGGAAAGAAAGTGAATTGTTGACACCCTCCACACTTATCGTGATGTGATTGCTTGAGGGTATGAAGACCTTAAAACCTATGATACGTCAATTATCACTCATATCATCCCTCTTAAGCTAGAGGTGAGACCCTTTTGATAGCGTCAATGCTTGATTAATGCACTGCTAGAACTCATTATCTTCAAGGAAGTACAAAAGTTTCTTTTAGCCAAAATTATCTTTCCGGTCAAGCACTCTACATGGGTGCAAAATTTGGTTCCAGTCAGAAAGAAGAATGGAGAAATTAGATTGTGTGTGGATTTCATGAATTTAAACAGATCTTCTGAAAAGGACAATTATCTAGTGCCTTCACTAGATGAGGTATTACAAATTGTAAATGGATCTCAAATGATGTCATTTCTTGATGGCTAATCGATATATAATAAGTAATGGTGCAATATGAAGATATACACAAAATGACATTCACCACAAAGTGGGGGATGTTTGCATACCGAAGGATGTCATTCAGATTGATCAATACAACTGTGAAATTTCAGCATGCCATGGAAATATCCTTCAAATACCTCATCAAAAAATGCATCATATATACATGGATGATCTCACTATGTTCTCGAAGAAGAGAGGAGACCACATCTCTAATTTATGTCGAGTTTTTCAAAAATGTAGAGTTTGGTATTTTGATAAACTTGAAGAAATGCATCTTTAGAGTGATTGAAGGAAAGCTGCTAGGACATGTAATTTCAGAAAAGGGAATCTCCATAGACCCAAAGTGTATACAGTCCATATTGAAAATTCAGCCTCCAGGTAGCAAAAAGGAAATGAAGTATTTCTTCAGGAAGATCAATTTCTTCCGGAAGTTCATTACAGGCTTTGTGGAAATAGTCAAGCCACTAAATTCTATGCTCAAGCAAGATGCCAAAGTAGAATGGACACCATAAGCCATGCAAGCTTTTGAAGAAATTAAGAGGGCCATTGTAGATGCCCCAATGTTGGTCAGTCTAGACTATTTGAAGCTCGTCTACATCTATTCTTTTGCTTCAGATCACTCCTACACTAGCATGTTAATGTAGAAGGATGAAAAAGGGTATGAGCACCTCATCACTTTTATGAGTGACCCATTAAAGGATGTAGAATTATGTTATCACAATGTTGAAAAGTAGGCATATTCCCTAGTTCATGGAATTAAGAAGTTTAGGCATTACATCCTGAGGAATAAAGTGTCTGCCATTGTTCTGGATCCATTTATGAAAACCTTGTTAATGCAAAAGGAGTTAAGGGAAATAAGAGAAAAATGGGTCATGATGCTATAGGAATATGACATGAAGATTTACCCCATGAAGTTGGTCCATGGAAAATCCCTCACTCGCACAATGGTAGAAACAAGACCCGAGCTTGAGCACAGTGCAACAATATCAATTGGAGGATGTTTCCTCAAATGAATGGTATGATGAAATTTTCTAATATCTGTTGAAAAAATGTGCTTTAATATTTGTGAGTAGCAACTACATGATATAGTGAGCTATACTATACAAGAAGAACCATGAGGGAGTTTATCTTAGATGTCTAGGAAAGGATGAAGCAGCCCAAGTGTTGAGAGATTTTCATGACAAGTTCGGAACAGGTCATGGATTCAGCCCCTCAACTACTCATTAGATCCTATGAGCTAGGTACTATTGGACGATGCTATTCAAAGACACATACAACCATGTCAAATCCTACCACGTCTGTCAGACCACCACCACCAAGGAGAGGAATGTTGCTATCACACTCCAACTAGTTGTGGAGGTAAAGCCTTTTGCTTAATAGAGGCTCAACTTCATTGGTCATGTAAGCCCACCATCCTCTGCAAGCCACAGGTATATTATGACTGCTACTAATTATTGCACTACATGGACTGAAGCAACTGCATGTAGGAAATGTACAACTAAATTAGTTACCAATTTTTGAGAATTTTTTATCATAAATCATTTTAGTTTCCCATTTTCCCTCGTTTGCAATAATGACCCCACATTTTCCTCTCTTAAGTTTGCTAGCTGGGCCTTTGATTACAGGATTTTCCTCAAGTTCTCATCCAAATATTATCCCCAAGGAAATGACTTAGCTAAATCTACCAATAAGAACTTGTTGAATATCATTTGAAAGCTACTCGATAAGAACTCAAAAGATTGACATGTATAGTACTCAGGTGTGTTTTTCTTTGTGGGAAAACCATACTTGTCATAAGGTGACACTAGGAAATTCACTGTTTGGCCTCGTTTATGGTCTAGAGCCTATTTTCCTAGTCCACCTCAAGATCTTTACACTTCAATTCATCAATACTTATTATGAGGAGGGAGAACAAAATGAGGCTCACTTAGCTAAGCTCCTTCATTTAGAAGAAGTTTGTATGAAATCAATAGAAAACTTTTCCAAACACCAAGGCATAGTGAAGAGATGGTTTGATCGTAGAGCCAAAATAAAGGCCTTTAGGATTGCAGATTTTTTCCTATGTTGGGACAAGGCCCATGAGAAGAAAGGGGGGCATGACAAATTTGAGAAGCTCTGGCTTGGCCTCTTTCAAATTTTTGAGATTCTAGGAGATAATGCCTTTCACCTCAAAATGTTAACTGGAGAGGATGTCCCATTGCCTGTCAAGAGGCAGTACCTCAAGCATTATTTCCTTGCTTTAGCTATCTAAGCTCACCCTTTGTACATAGCTATATATAGTTAGAATAGGTCTTTTGGTTTGTTCTTTTTCTTTTTCTTTGCTCTCCCTCACTTTCCTATATTTTTCTTTTGTTAAGGGTGTCTTCTGACCTTGATGTGGTAGGTTTGCTTGGCCTAGATAGAGGGCCCGCTTTGTTGCTTGCTCTTTTTATTCCCTGGATAAGTCTTTATTAGTTACCATGAGTTTCTATCCTCCACCATGAGGCAGGTCTCTTCACTTAAACTCTAACTTGGTCTAGGATAGAACCCTTATTTGAATCCCTTCACATCTATCTCGGATTACACATAATATATATCTTAAATAATCTTGATGAGTTATACGATGGTCATCATGAGGCTTTGACAAGTGAAAAATATTAAGTTGGCTCCAATGACCACTGTGATCTCCAAGCCCACTATGAGCTTCAGTGCTTATGCAGTTGAGCAAAAAGGTACCAAAAGAAAAAATGAAAAGAAGAGAGAAAAGAAAATGTTGAAAATATGCAATTGTGTGGGTGTGTGAGCAACTCTATTGGGGCTATGGACACCCAGCTGGAAATAGAGAAATTTTCATGGAGTCACAATGACAACTTCATTAGGGCTATGGATGCCTGATTGGAAATGGAGCAATGTCTAAGTTACTTTTGTGGTCAGATAATCTATGTAGCTTGCCTCGACTGATTGATTACTATCCTATGTGGTCTCTGTAAGAGGGGAATGAAATCACTACACACACCTTTGAGATATTATGTGATTTGATTCAACCAAAGATTTTTTCCTCCTTTAACTCTTTAATTCATTTGAGGAAATTGGCTTCTCATCTGTGAAACCAGATATTATGGGTTTCAAATGAATCATTACCCTTAGAACACTCGGGAGCATTATCCTAATAGAGTCACCATTTGTTGTGCCTATAGCACACATGCCCCATTCAAATTAGGGACCCCCTCTCTCCTTTCTCATTCTTTTTGGGTCATTTTCTCTTTTTCCTCATTTTACATGCCCCTATTTCTGAGCTTAGGTTGGCCACATGCAGTAAAGTCTTCAGATTCCACCCGACCAAAATCACCTATCCAAAATTTGATAAGTCTTTTCCCTTTGCGGATTTGAGTTTGTGGGTTTCCTTGTGCCTTTCACTGTTGCATCCACCAGACTAGGTAGACCCACATTTGTGGGTCTCCTCTTTTCAAATGCTGTTATTTCTCTACCGCTACGTAGCGACCAACCTTGGGATTTTGCCGACATTGTGGGCTTCGTGTCCTCCTCTGCCATCTGAAGTCTTGACCGAGCACCTAATGGGATGTGAGTTTCCACAACCCCACCAATTAGGCAGCCCGCTATACCTACAATAAATGTGTGCCATTAATTTCATTCTTCCTATAAATAGGGGGCACTCCAGCTATCATTTTCACCCTATGATTTTGAAATCTCAAAGGAAAAGCATAATTTCTGCCCACACGAAGATTTGTAGTAAACTCAAGCCAGAATCACATCAATTTCAATGTGGGATCTAAAGGTATGGATTCATGTTGCCCTTTCTTTTCTTAACATGCAAATTGTTGAAACAAATCCGCAACTAGGTACTAGTTTACAATTTTTGGCCAAACTAGGCACTGAACTAATTTTTTTAACTAAATCTTCACTATCGAGCATCTATAGTGGCTAAACCATGAGGAATTTGAAGATGATGCAAACTAGTGATTTGTGACATTTTGTCTATAGATTCTAAAAATATTTTTTTCAAAAATTTTGGAATTAGATTGCACTTCTTTTTCCATCTCCTTTGAAAGCTATTTTTTATTAGTAAACACCATTTTTAAGGAGTGATGCTCACCGTATACAACATAATTTTATTCTATGAAGGATGAAATTCTATTTTTTTTGAAATTAGATTTGTAACTACGATATCTAACCCTTTCATTTGGTTTCATAGTGTTTAATTGAATATTTTTTCCTTAATCAATTTTTGAAGTCAAACCAACTACAATTCAGACATAGGTGGATCATATACAACATAACCTTTTTTGTATGTATCGAAATTTAATTTAATTTTTTTATTGGATCAAGGATATCAGTACCTAGCTTGCACATATTTTTGAGAATTTTATTTTGATAATCTTCTATTTTTGGACCACATGTGCAGAATAGAGAGCTTGATTTTTGGTGAAAAACCTATGTTTCATCAAACTAAAAAAAAATACATAATAAAACCAAAACATATTAAAATTATATTCAACGGATAGATCATTCCAAGGACTACCATCATCCAATTAGGTTTGTGAAGTATCCTCCATTTTCATCCTCAACTCAAGCTTCAAAGGGAAAAATTCTACAAAAAATTGGTGCCAAAGGGGGAGAAGGGGGAGAAGGGGGAAAACGGGGGGTTCTAGTGAACCAGGGTAAGATAGAACCAAGGGGTTCACTCGAATCCCCCCTTCTAGAAAACCCCCCTTTAATGCAATTAAAAAATAAAACCCATTAAAGGGGGGTTCACTAAAAGGGGGATTCTAGCGAACCCCCCTAGTTCTATCTAGCCCCCTAAAGTGTTTTCCATCCGAAAATGCATTTTTCCTTCCTCAATGGGAGTGTAAACCAATTTTTGGGGTTTACCCAAGATCAAATTCAAACAAAGTTTGAAATGAAGGTTTGTGTCCACCTCATTCTTCTGTCGACGTTTTGTTGAAAAGGGATAACTATTCTTGTGGTTTAGCGCATTTTTATATGCGGGTTTCTGTCTTACCAAAACTATTTTCTGACAACAAAAATCCATTGCCCACCCACTAACCTAACCCTGCATTCACACTAAAATTGTAACTCAAGGGGTCTTAAGAAAAACCTTTGGGGCTTTCATGTCCCACGAGCCTGTGCATTCAGGATTCCATCGTAGGAAAGCCACTATACAAATGATGTTCTTCAAGTGGCTAAGCCTAACCATTCTTACACAATGTGGATATTGCACCTAGGGTTGCCATCTCAATCATCAAGCGATCCAATCCATAAGTGCTAAGTCAGAACCCTAGGCAGGCACGATCATGTGGTACACACTGTGACAAAATTTGTTACTCTTTGACGAATATCCAATGGTCAAGAACTTGCATCCCTTTGCATCACGGGTTCTACAGGTCCTATCTCCCAAAATCAAAACTTAAACTTTGCTAAGGAAAGTTGTAATGTGGAGATTCCCTATAGATTTGTGCATACGAGTGTCTGTATGCAAGGTCCTATCATCTAAACACTGTTCCTTAACAACTGCAAGCTTGCACCTCTCTGTTATGTGGGCTCTGTAGGTGGGAATTCCCTTTCACCAAAACTTCAACAAACTCATCAAGAAATTGATCTTTTGTGGGTCTACCAGTGCGTACTTTCATTTGTAGGTAGTCATTGTCGTACCTCCATCCTTTAGCAGCAAAATCCTAACATCCTTCCCTCATGAAACCTCTGCACTGCCTCAATTCTATGAGTTTCAAATTTGGAGATCTCAAGCACCCTGGAGGGAAATAAATCATGTGGATCCCTACCTATGGAACTCTACTTGCAAAAGGACACTCTCCTTTCACCATTGTTTAATGACTAAACATTAACGTCCTTCCACCTTGCAACACCCACAACTCCTTGCACCCACATGATTAAAAGAACATCATTTTGGTCAAGTTAAATAATTGAAATGCCCCATCTCTTATTTCACATGTGTCAAAAGACCTAGACTCATATTCTCCCATCAAACAAACTATGCAGAAATTTGTGTGTGGCTGGCTTCCTACGGGATTCCATGACCTCAGTGTCGTCCTACTCCAAACTGCTCCCAACAACTTACACCTAGGGGAAACCCTCACCCTTGAACCCAAATTTGCATATTTTACTTGAACAAGCCCTGGAAAGTGAATGATGATGAATTTTATGATCTCTTAAGGATGTATGAATGGATCTAACCTTGGATTTGCAAGATTTAACTGATGTTTTCCTCCTTAATATATAAAAGCAATTATTGCACCTTTGCATGTAAGGTTTATGGAACCTACTGAGGGATCATCAAGGAAGCTCATAGGAAAAGCTAACAAGGTAAAGGAGCCTACAAGAGCACCAAGGGGAAAAGAAGAAAAGGGAAAAATGAAGTACCAGTTCCATGGGGTGGAATGCACCTCCAAGCTTGCTTCCACCTAGGACACAATGTCTAATAGACACCTAGGAAATGTAAATATTGATGAATTCAAGCAAAGAGTGATGGTCTACCCTACCACTAAGGATGCACAAAGGATCAAATGAAGTGGCCTCATAAAAGTAACCAACTTTCCTCCATCCTTGGTTGCTCCAAAATTGGTCATGGCCTACTAGGAGTGCTACCACTCCAATAGGAAAATCATCGATAAGGATGGAAGAGTATTGGTGGACTTGTCTACAAAATCTATTGGTAGGACATTCGACATCCCAACATTTGAAAAATTTGAGAAAGTAGAGAAGTAATTTTCTTAGATTGTGTGGAAACATGACCCTCTTAGATGCAAGAGAATGATCAACCAACACTGGTTAAAAGACAAGAGGGGAAGTTCCAACAAAGTGCCCCAAAAGCTATTCAGAAGTGTTTTCTTCGAGGAATACCATGATCTAGTTACCCTCCTGAGTAGAGTAATGGGCCTACTGACTGTTGCATTCTTTGAAGAATGGATTTTCTACTTTGTTGAAGAAATTGTCCAAGGAAAAAGAAAATTCCATTGGGCCAAGATAATAAGTGATAAATTGCATAACCAACTCTTGGTCGTAAAGAATACCTCCCATTTCTACATGACCTCATATTTAGTCTATCTCCTTGAAGATAAATTCTTGTACAAAGGACTCTTCTTTGCAGGAACATTGGGGACCAAGACGGGAGAGCTCAAAGTCTATGACTGCTATCCCTAGTTGCAGTATAGGAAATTTAAAACAAAATACATAAGAGTGAATGGTGCTTTCATTGGGCACATAATCAGACACTTGGGAGGAGATTTTGAGAGAAGGGTATCACACAGTGCAAAGGCCTTTATAAAGGGATTTGGTATCTTTTCATCCAGTTCCCAAAGTTCACCTACATTAGAGTAGAAGGGTTTTAGGAAGGCCCTACCAATTAGGTCACACTATCCTAATGACTAGATCATCTTGTTAGAGGTTTCTCAGTAGTTGTAGACTACCCACACATTGTTAAGTGATAAGCACCGAGTTGGGATTCCATATCCCCTAACCTTCAAACAATGAATTTATTCTTGTCATGTTGCCCAATGTGTTGAGTACTTGGACAAGGAGTTAGAAGAATATAACTTGGACCTTCATATAGATAGAGGGAGAGTTGAACCTAATGGAAAATTGAACAAGTGGGTTGGAAGGTAGTAAGCCCACTGACATCACAATGAGGACTTTTGGGCCAACTGCAATGATGAAAAAGAGGTGTGGATGGGGCACTATATGAGGATGAATGCTTAGTTTGTGAAGTCCATCAATTGATATACAATGTCTTACTAGATAGTTTAAGAAGAAAAAAAATTGGATGATAGATACCATGTCATGGCCGGGATGCCCCTACCTGTTATTGATTGGAATGAGGAAGAGGTCACCAACCTTGATATTCTTACCTGGCCCATTGAATACAAAACAATATAGTGAGCAGATGAAAAAATAGCTAAACTCAAAGAGAAGGGTGCAAATATGACATATGGAAAAGGGTGATCCCACAATAGTGGTTTACAATTTTTGGCCAAACTGGACATTGAAATATATTTTTTTAACTAAATCTTCACTTTCGGGCACCTATAGTAGCTAAACCATGAGGATTTTGAAGATGATGCAAACTAGAGTTTTGTGAAATTTTGTCTATAGATTATAAATATATTTTTTTCAAAATTTTTGGAATTAGATTGCACTTCTTTTTCCATCTCCCTCGAAAACTAGTTTTTTTAGAAAACAACATTTTTAAAGTGGCTGACTCAGGTATATTGCATAACTTTTTTCCATGGATAAAATTATAATTCTTTTGAATTTAGATTTAGTAGCTCGATATCTAGTGCTTCCACTTGGTTAGATAGTTTTTTATTGAATATTTTTTTCTTTAATCAGTTTTAAAATTTAAATAATTATAATTAGGACATAGTCTGTATAGCAGTAGCTTTTTTCTATGTATCAAAATTCTTTTTCTTTGTTGGATCAAGGACTTGTATCAGTGCACTAATATTTTTTTTTTTTAATAATCTGCTATTTTTCCACATGTGCAAAACAAAGAGCTTGATTTTCGGTGAAAACCCTACATTCACGAGAAATAAAAAATAAATATAATAATAAAATTAAATTTATTTAAAATTATACTTTTTGGGAAGCTTATAATAAGGACTACATACTTGCAAAAATTAAATTTTAAATAAATTCATTTGATCCCCCAAAATGTAAATCAAAAGTGGTTTTTTATCAGCATTTTGATAGGTGTAAAGGAGACTCTGTTATAGGTATGGTCTAAAACTAGCGGGGTTCTATCCAAGGGGGTTTTATTTAAGGTAGTTTAATCAAACCCTGTTTAATTGGAATTCTTTAAATAGAACTTTTCAAGGCTTAAATCATTATATTTTCTAAAAATATGCGATTTTAGCAAAAATCAGTTCCTCCCAGAAATTGTAAACCACTATTGTGGTAGCACCCAAAACTCAAGGATGAGCTAGAGAGTGAAACTGACAGTGGAACAACCATTGGTTCATTAGGAGAAGCTCCCAAGTCCCTATCAATCACCAAGTCTAAGAAAAGAAAAGATACTTCTGAGCGCAAGCCCAAGCATAAGGTATACTCTAGGAAGACAACTGAAGGGTAGCCATTGAAAAGGACAAAGAGGATAGGGATGCTTGTGCTTGAGATGCCTACTATTCAAGAGGAAGATCCTCAATGTGAAGAAGAAGAAACTAACCAGCCATGCTCACCACCCACCACTTCTGCTCTTGTTGCTGCCTCTATCACCACTCCTCCACCTTCCATTTCTAAGGATTTTCCCATCTCATCTCCACCCACCATGGACATCTCGATCCACCTCACCTCTGCCTTACCGGCTGCCCCGGTAATAATGCTTTACTCTTCCTCTTCAATCACATCCCCAATATTTTCGTCTTCCTCACTTCCTCCTCCATTGCCTACTTTCTCTACTTTGTCACCCACAATATCAACAACTACCATGGAGCCTCTTACATTGTCACATGCCTTCATGGCCTATGTACGACTTGAGCTCTCTGAGGTGACCCTTGAACCCAAGGTTCAAGTGCTATTGGCTCAGCTAGTTTCCGCTTTGCCTATTCCCCCACCACCTACAGAGCCACCCAAAATGGAGCCCACCATGAAGATCTCAGAAGAGATGGAAAGGTTGCAAAGAGTCTCATTGATGAGCCCAAGGATTTTGATAAGGATGTGGAGCAGCAAATTTTACATTAGCCATTCGTCCGGGGATCATTTATCAATTAAATAGACATTTGCATTGGATCCATTCATCACCTTCATCCATTTAAATAATCTCATTGCCTAAGGTTATTTAAAATCAAAAAGCCATTTAAATCAAATCTTAAATCATTTTCCAAAGTCCAAAAAGTCAAATCAGTTAATCAGCATTAAATCAGCATAATCATCATTAAATTAATCTAATCCTAATCTAATGCTAATCCCATCCCACTTGCATTATCTAGATCTATCCACTTGCACAATAAATCAATTTTATTGATTTATTAAAACAATCATTTTCCCTCAACATGACAAGTCAAACAGGGCATTTATTGCTCTTCTTTCTTGTCCCCCTCTCAAAATTTATTGCAAATTTGAATTCAAAATTTCCCCCTCTTGGGCACTCTTCCCAAATCTTGCACACACATCAACTAATTACATGATGACAAGTGTCCTCAATTCATTGGCTTGATTTTGATCCCACATTGGTCCCTCCTCAACATTCAACATTTTGAAAATCTTTAAATAGGTGCATCATCCTCAAGCAAATCCTTCACAATCTTCACAATTTCATGCAAGGTTACTCTCTTTGAGATTTGATCTTGTTCATCATTTCACTCCATCATCTCCATTGGCATTTTATCAATTTGAGCTTTGGTCAAGTATTGGGAAAGGGTCACTAGCACATGTGACACCAATCCAACTATGGAATAGGTAACTTGTAATTGTTTTCATGATGCTTGTAGCTTGCTTTCATCTTTTTGTTGCATGTTTTAAACATTTTACAAGGTATTTCATAGAGGTATTTTGTTAAATTTGGAAGTGCTAACCCCTATGTGAGTTTAGTTTTTGCAGATTTAAAGGGATCACCAGTTATGGGGAAGTTGGGCATAAAGAGGGTTGGCATTGAAATGGGACATTGGGCTCAAGCGAAGGCAAGAGAGATTGGAGAATGAAGAAAATCGGACATTAAAAATTTAAAATTCACAAAAGCATTTTTTAAATGCTTATTGAAATAGCCTATAGTCTCCATTTATTCGAAGCAAAAGGAACAATCTTTAGAGAAACTTTCTTAATTTAGGCCTTGAATATTAAACTTAAAACCTTGAAAAGCATTTTTTAATGCTTATTGGGAAAATTTGAGATATCCGTTTCTTGATTTCATTTTCTATTTTAGGACAACTTGCTTTCGATTGGAAATTTTAAAATAAATCATTCCTTCATAGCTTTTTAAATGTGGAAGTCTCAAAATCAAATTTTACAAAAATGGGCACAAATAAGAACTTAGGAGCTTTGTCAATTTAATACTTTCTTTAAGAAATTTTTTTCTAAATGATTGACATCTCTTATGTATATCACTTGTATCTAAATTTTTTAAATCTTTTGTAGGTTAGGTACAAAAGCAAACGAAGGTACAAGCGAAGGTACAAAAACAACGAAGGCGAAAACCTTGCAAAGCAAAAGAGGAGGAGGATTTTTGTTTGAAAACACAATGTGTTTTTTAACACTTTGATCAAAACTACTTCACAAAACGAAAACGAAAGGAGGGAAAGATTTTTTTTCTTTTCTTTGAAAACACAATGTGTTTTTTAACACTTTAAGTGTTTGATCAACACTTCACGAAATTGTTTTCCTTTTCGTTTTAGAACATTAGTTTTCAATTGGGGCTAAAACGAACAATTTCATTTTCATTGCAAAGGGCTTAAAACGAACCTTAGAACAAACTTACTAGATTTTGTTTTGGTTTAAAATTGAACAAGGCAAACTTCACACTTGATTTTGGTGCTTAAAATGAAGTCATCATTGCTTTGAGGCTAAAACGAACAAGTGCTTGATTGTGTTATTTTGTCTTTTGAGTGCGTATCCTCTCCCCTTGCGCTTCGTGCGATCTAGGGTGCAAGAGAAACACTCAAAGCACATTTTATTGCTTTGAAACACTTCATTTTGGGGCTTAAAAATTGAACAATCTTGTGCGAGTGTGAGTAGGGGCATTTTCGCGTACATTCTCGTTCTTTGTGCCATCAAAGATCGATCGAGTTACGGATTGTGTCTTTGCTTGCTTTTGTTTATCTTAGAGGGCACAGCAGCAGGGAAAAGTACTCACTTGGCGGCGACTCAGCGGTAACACTCTAAAGCCAAGAGTATTTTCAACCGGTATATAAATGTGGGTATTGGAGTAAACACCAATATCATGCGGTTGATTCTGACAAGATGGATCTGGAAGGGGACTCTTGCCGCATGGGTCAATCTCCATGAATGGAAAGTCCTTATTAAAACCCATCTGCTAGAATTTTTCCAAATCCTTAATCTGTTTGTTGTTGGTGCAAGAGCGGTGGATTACGGAAACGCCCTACGGCTTTTAGTAGAGATGGAAAGCATGCCATGGGAGTTTCATGGGTGTTGACAGCTGCCAGTATAAGTGAGTCTTAGTGGAGGGCTTGATGAAGTTAAAGCATCTAACCATCCGCTAAAAGTAGGCGTAGCTGGACTTGTCAAAGTGGGGACTCAACAAACATTGTCTATCACATCCATAGGGCTTGTAATTATTCTTTGTTTGAAAACACAGTGTGTATTCGAAAACATTTTGCAAACAAACATTCAACATGGTTCTCAAAATTTCAAACCCTCTTTTAGACAAATATCATTGACTCGATCCATATGTTACTGCTTTCCCTGCGGATTCACATTCGTAGAGGTTCCTAAGCATTGGATTATATCTCAATTTGTCTTCTTGAGTAAACAATAGGAAAACCCTTGCCTTAAGTTCGTTGAATTTCCACATAAAATGTCTTGTGGGGTTTAAAGAAATTAAGACATTGGTACATCTTAGTTTGAAACTTTAATCAAAGAGAGTGTTTTTGGTAAAATAAATCCATTAAGCAAAGACTAGGCAAAATGAACTTTCATATGTGTTGAAGACTCCAAATCCCAAAAGCAGAAATCATTGATTGGAAATCCAAAATGGTCAAATCATTCCTTGGTTAACAAAGGTCTTTAGAAAGCATATGCATGCTCTTCAATACCTAGGTCTTGGAAAGTACAAAGTGGTCTTTTTTAGGTTCATCTAGGGATCAAAACAAAATCAAACCTCTTTCATCCATCTTTCAAAACATCCAAACATCCATCTCACAAATCAACTTTTGATTAAAACCTTGAAATCATCCTTGAAATGCTAGGCTTTATGACAAAATCAAGCAATCATTCAAACTCATTGAGATCAAGTCCTTGAAAACATTTATCAAAACACCTTTGGCTAGGAGTGTGTGAATGCATCCTTTTGCATATCTTTAGTCAAAGTCATCCAAATCATCTTGTCTAGCTTAGTGTATGTAGATGAATCCTTCTCATATACTTAGAGAAACAATCATCCTATTTGGGTAGGTGTGGGTAGATGTATCCTTCTCCTCACACATATCCAAATCATCATCCTTTGAACACAACTATCCTTTAGATCATTATCAAACATCTTAGGGTCTTTTTGTTCAAAATCCAAAATCAAAATCCATATCAAGATCAAGGACAAAGTCTCAAAAATCCAAAACATCAAACCAATCAAAAAATCCAAAGCCCTAGCATTTCATTCAAGATTTATCAAAAGTAAAAAAACATCCATAACATCCATCTTTGAAACATCACCATCATATCATCATCACGTTTGATCCTAAAAGGCATCCTAAAAACTTTCACTTTGGGACATAAAATAGAGATTAAATCCAAGGAATCAAGAGATTCATCTCCCATATTTCTGAAGATTGATCCTTGTTTTATGGTTCAAACGAGATCTCAATACAAGAAGAGTATGGAAGCCCACAAAGAAACTCCCGCTTCAAGTGACCTTAGCCAAACAAATGCAGAAATGAATCTTGCAGAATCAAGCAATCCATTGGTCCCCTCATCATCACAAAACCCACAAGAAGAAAATCAAGGGAAGGACCTCACTTTCGGAATGTCTCATGAAGAAATAGCTGAAATGCTCCAAAATCCGGATAACCATAGAATCATCAACATCATGATGAGACTTAACCCTTCATTGTACATGCTTGAACTAGCAAAGCAAGGGGCCAAGTTGCCTTCGGATTTTGATATGAGCACTATAGTGGAGACATCTTTTCCACCAATCTCATCCACCATCCCCATTTCATCTACACCTCCATCCCTAAACGTCACGCAAAACATTCCAAAAATCACGACATCGATTGCTCCAACTCAACCAAATGAAAACAAGGGAAACACATTTCTCAATGAACTTCAATCACATCCCCTTGTGAATAACCAAAACTTGGACGCAAACACCACAGTGGAACAAAACATCCTCCAAAATTCATTACACCAAAATGTTCCTCTCAATTTACATTATGACCTATCATCAACATCATTTCATGGAGCATCACAAACACCTCTTCTCATGAATTCACAAAAAGAGGGAGACATATTCGGACCAGGGGGCATTTTTAACACCACAACGCTCTCGCAAGGATTCACCCCCCTCACATTTCCACCTATCCCACCACTATCATTATCATCCACATCACTCCTTGGCTTGGGGTTGCATCCCCTACCAAGCATCAATCAAACCGCTATCCCAACCATGAATCAAAACATTTTGCCAAACGCTCAAAACTTATTGTTGACATCACAAATGACAAACACGCAAGCAATGGCAACATCATCAAACACCCCCACAACATTGCAAAACATGGTCTCTCAAGGGCTAATCACATCAACGATGCCACTTACCACGTCAACAACACCATCCACCAATCACGCAATCAACATGACAACACCATCTACCAACCAAATGATCAACACAACATCATCATTCACCACCACCACAAACGCCATTCCAAATCCACCACCGCCCCCACCGCCACCAACATTCACCACATCAAACCAATTCGACGCAACATTGCAAGCTGCTTTCCAAAGAGGCTATCAACAAGTGCAAAAACAAAAAGCTGTGCAACAAGCCGCTCAAGGCTGTAGTACCAAAACCGCCTGGCTACATTACAAACTGTAAAACCAAAGCTTTATTGCAACAACAACAACAACAAGCCGCCCAAGCCGCACAAGCATTGCAAGCACAAAGAGTCGCTCAAGCACAACTTTTATTGCAACAACAAACCGCACAAGCGCAAGCCCAAGCACAAGCTCAAGCGCAAGCCCAAGCACAAGCCCAAGCACAAGCACAAGCACAAGCACAACTTCTTGCACAAGCAGCGCAATGGCAAGCATATCAGCAAGCATTAAAGCAATACCAAGAGCAGCAAGAAGCAGCAGAATTGGCAGCCCAACAACAAGCGTTGTGGGAACAAGAACAAGCAGAACAACAAGCATTGTTAGAACAACAACAAGTGCAACAGCTAGCAGAACAACAAGCGTTGTTAGAACAGCAACAAGTGCAACAACAAGCAAAAATCCTAGCGCAACAACAACAAGAGCAACAACAAGCGTTGTTCATCCAAAAGAAAGTAGAAGCCTACTTCGCTCGCCACAACATACCAATACCAGTGACCAACGCACAAACCAACCCATCCATCCAAACCAACCCATCCATCCACACCAACTCATCCATCCAAACCACGATTGCAACACCCCAAAACACATTCATCCCACCCCCTGATCCTCAGAATGATATGACGACACAATTCAAGTTGCTCTCACAACAAGTACTCAATCTTCAATCAGGGCGAACAACCAAAACGCAAAGCAACTTGTGTCCCTATCCATTTGATAGGAGCCTAGACATGAAACCATTCCCTAAAGGATTTGAAATCCCCAAATTTGACAAGTATCGAGGGATGGGAAACCCTAAAGATCACATCAGGGAATTCCAGGTTCATTATATGGAGGTTGCATATGGCCGATACTTATCGATGCGGCTATTCCTAGGAGCTTAGCGAGGCAATGCCATAGGGTGGGGCATTAGGACATTGAAGAAATTAGAGGCAGCATTCATTATTCACATGCCAACATTCTGATGGATGTTAGTCTCGAAGAACCTCCTTCTGAAACAAGGAAAGAATGAATCTTCGGCTTCATTCCTTCCAGCGATGTGATCAGGCCAATCGGAGCAAATGGACCATGCCAGAAGAACAACAAGTCTGCACAATCGTAGCCAATCTTGAAAGTCGTCTATCATTCCACCTCAAGGTTCAGGGAATCACCACCTACGATCAATTGATCTCCAAGGCGCTTAGCATCGAAAGAGCCCTTGCAACCCAACCCATCGAATCAACATCATATCATGAACCACAAAACAATCGCCCACCCTCAAATTACAATGATAAACCTCGTACATGGGCGAGAAACAAGAGCATCACTAATGATGGCGTCGTCGATGCCAAGGTGGTCATTAGTGGTCCACGCCAAAATACACCCGCACCGCAAACCCAACCACAACGCCAAAACACTCATCACACAACATATCAACCCAACAATAATCCCACCATCAATAACATCAACGACCAAAGAGGACCACCTCAACGTAAAACATACCCCAAACGAAAATGCACTACTTTGGGAGAACCACTTGAGGACATCATGAAAAGGCTAATCGGCGAAAAACTCATCAGCTCCCCGCGTTTGAGTGCTCCAAGAGCACGATGTCAAACCTCCCTTGGTAATGAAAATCAACTATGTGAGTTCCACAAGATCAAAGTACACCACAAATAAGCGTAAGGGGCTTCAGGAGCATCATTCAAGATCTCATCGACAAAGAATCATAAATGTGGAAACACCTCTGAGGAATCGAAAGGATAAATCTACCGCGAATCGATGCGAATCATGGCAACAAAGGGAATAACAGGATAAAGGAAAAGAAGCGATTAATAAATCGTATCTGAAAGCAGTTGTTTCCAACCTCAATGAAAACTGCATGGTAATCACCATCAAGGGCGCCCATGCCGAAGACTGTGGAGTCACCACAAGAGGCGGAAAAGTCACCATCGCAGGATCATCCCAACCCAATAGAGTTCCTTCATCAAGAGCCGTTCCGTATAGCTACAATGTCGTAGACCAACTCAAGAGAACACCAGCACACATCTCCATCATGGAATTGTTAAAAATGTCATCAGCCCATAAAAAGATCCTCGAAGAAGCATTAGCCTCATCCACCGTCCCCGTAGATCTTGATGCGGAACAATTCCAAGCTATGGTCGGAAACATCATAACGCCTAACCTCCTTACATTTTCTGACCAAGACTTTCCCGCCCAACCATCTCACAATCGTGCACTTCACTTGGAGGTCATTGTGAACAAAAGCAAAATCAAAAGGGTCCTAGTGGATGGAGGTGCAGGTTTAAACATTTGTTCTTTTAGCCTCATCAAGCAGTTAAAGATATCAGAAGATTCCATTGACAAAGGAAAGGGCATAACAATCAGAGCATATGATGACCAAGAAAGAGTGTCACAGGGCACAATGAAGCTCCCTATCCAAGTAGGGCCAACACTTATGGAAACCACCTGTCAGGTCCTGGACCTCGACTTACCATACAAAATTCTCCTGGGACGCCCATGGATCCATGCAATGAAAGCCGTAGCATCAACCTTCCACCAATGTGTGAAATTCACACATAATGGACAAGAGATCACTATCCATGGAGATCCTGAGCCGTTTTCATACTGCAAGAACCTTGAAGCCAAATATTACAAAATCCCCCAAGTGCCAAAAAATGATGAAGGCCCATCCACATCATACATCGATCCCGCCACTCTCACGTCCACTTCTGCGATAGAGACACCCGCCATTCCCACCATATCCGATATCAAGCTTATCATCCAGGAGGACGGTTGTGGAAGTTATAGGCTCCCTAACAATGCTTTTGTGATAGGAGAGTTACCACAATCTCCAAGATCACGAGGACGCCCACAAGAAAATCAAGCTCCCTCATCACAAACCTATCTTCAAAATTATCCTGAATTCACAAGGTGGGGAGACCTTGGCCATGAGGTAATTGAAGCAGATCCATCAAACATGTTGTATCGAGATGAAAGACCAACACCCGAATT
>VDFB02242460.1:0-10857 GCA_007258455.2 Sequoia sempervirens
GCCTTTCCTCGTCAGTAGGTCGAGAGGGTATGATACTTGGGAAAATTTTTTAATGAATCTCCGATAGTATCCTACATGCCCGAGGAAGGACTTTACACCAGTGACGTTCTCGGGAGCCTCCATCTGTACGATGACTCGGACCTTGTCAGGATCCGTTTTCAACCTAGCTTTGCACACAATGTGTCCGAGCAACTTCCCTTGCGGCACCATAAATCTGCATTTCTTCGGATTCAAGGCAAGGCAGGCTGCTCTACACCGTTCCATGCACTCGCCTAAAGCTTTCAAATGTTTTTCCTTATCACTATAAATCGACCAATCATCGAGGAAGGCTTTGAAATTACCTACCGACATTTTATCAAAGATGTGGAGTATTATCCTCTGGAATGTAGCTGGTGCGTTGCATAATCCAAACGGCATTCGGTTGTATGCGTACACCTCGTCCTCGACGACGAATGTAGTCTTTAATTTGTCCTCCTCGGCTATACTGATCTGATTGTAACCCGAGAAGCCATCTAGAAAGGAGTACATTTCATGCCCAGCAACTTCTTCCAGAATTGAGTCGGTGAAGGGAATGGGAAATGGATCCTTGATAGTCACTGCATTTAGACTACGAAAGTCAACACAGATTCTAATTTGCTCCTTCTCTTTCTTCAATGATATGACAATCAGTGATACCCACTCGCTGACCTCCACCTTAAAAATGATGCCGGCCTCCAGCATCTTCTCAATCTCCTCCTGTACTTTAGCGGCATAATTTTTGTTCATTCTGTACGGTTGCTTTCGTACGGGCTGGGCTCCCGGTACAAGAGTAATCCTGTGTACGCATAACTCCGGTGGTACGCCTTTTAAATCTTTGTACGTCCAGGCGAAAGCATCTTTATATTCCATGAAAATTCTGAACGCTGCCGCTTTCAGGACAGGGTCCCAATCATCACCGACAAAAATCTCCTTAGGTTTGGCTGATTCCCCAAGGTTTACCTTTTTCAACGTTGGTTCCTCGTACTTTATGATTTTGTCCTGCTCGAACTTGTGGGCTGGCTTCACATCCAATTCTGCCATACCTTCTTTATATTCTCCGTACTCAGGTGGGAATGTTTCACTGGTCGAGCCATTATCTTTTTCTACTTCCCCCTCCTTGACCTGCAGCATGTGGCAATCCGGGTGGAAGACTTCATAATCCTCCATCTGCCAGTGAAACAGTCCGCCAATGAACCGCCTCCGAAATATTCCGAGCCAAATTTTTCGCTTTTCACTACCGTGACATAACATTACGAAGCAAGTGCAACTATATGTTAGATGGATGTCCAAACGCAAGAGCAACTCTAACCAGAATGGCGCCGATGATGGCGAGCATTGGTCAGAGGATCTTCTACTCTAGATACAGAAAGGAACTCAACGTCAAGTATGTGCTACCCAATCCAATGCGGAGTGAGGGGCGACCATATGACGGAGTGAGTACAAAAGCAAAGCTTGAAATGAAATGCTGAAAGCTGAAACTACTCAACACCCAGAATGTGCTTGCTCACCCAGAATGGGAAGTAGCTACCATAGGGCGGAGTTATAACTATTATAATGACTTTTAATTGAAACAAGCGTTACAAATCAGAATTGAGCAACAAATAAGAATGACTGCCAGTACTACTGTCAGCTTTACAAAATAAGACGGATTCGCTTGCCAATGTCTTAAGAAGCTGAGAGATTAGCATTACATTATAGAGATAAACCTTTATCTTGGATAGGCATGCCAAAACAATAGAACCTTCAAGAAGCAATACAAGAATTCTGATTTTTCTGTTACAAATCTGCTCTTAAAGGAAATAACAGCAGTCTATGGAAATGATCATATGTTCATAACTTCCTAACAACTTGCTCAAATGATATGATTTTTGATGCACAACACTATCCTTATGAAGGCGCCCAATCTAACACCAAAAAATAGACCCAAAATGCACCCAATATTTAATGCACGAATTCCAATGCCACAAAAGGTACGGCCCAGCTGAAAGGGGTGATTTTCTTTTTTAAAAATAATGCAAGCTCTAAAAATCCTACAAATTGGAGAATGATGGCGCCTAAGCCTAGCAAAGCCAATGAGCTAACACCCACAATGATATTTTTGGTATTTTATGATTTATGAATAAAACATGCAATCTGCTGTCTAGAAACAATGCAATATGCTGAAACTATTAAATGCCAATTCGAATCTAACTATGCAATGAGCTGAGAACAAAACACACTAAATGCAACTCACAGTACAATGATTCACCACTAGATGTTGTCTTGCAAACACGAAGTGATGCCCAAGCTAGGAGGCCTTCATTCCTCGAAGCAGTCCCAGAGCCAATCCGGCAGCATAACAGTATAGTCGACAAAAGATCCCCAATAATGTTCCAAGACTCCTCTTTATAATCCTCCAGTTGACTTCTCAAAACCCTAAAATCCGCTTTTAGGTCAAAACCCCTAATCTCCTCAAGAAGGCGTACTTTCTCTTCAAGGCTTAAGATTTGACATTTTAAATAAATATCATACTTTGAAACATGCGCCCCTCATAACCTTGCTTTGATTTAGGAAATAATTAAAATCATCTCTTAATGAGGGCGCCACCCTCAAAGACCCACTTTTAAAAACAACATTAAGTCATAAAGTCTAAGCCAAGGGGTCAACGTTAAAATATAACATTTAAACGTGACCTTTTTAATTAAATGACTTAACTTATCCTTCTGAATGAGCCCTGAAGCCAAACCGAAAGCAAGACATCCACCTAACCGCTGTGAAGTCAACCGAGCTGAACTCAACCGAAAGTCGCTAAAAGTAGAATTCTACTAAAAATAGTAAATTCCAAAAGTGCTCAATGCCGCAGATGATCATACCATCGCTGGGCCTTCCTCGAACTCCAGAAAAGAATCCGCCATTGAATCCCATCTATCTTCCGAAAAGCAATGACTCTCAAAAAATAGGAACCCTAATTTTACTCTTCCGACTAGCCTCTCGGTTTCCAGAAAAGGCCAACAAATAAGCATGAATGATCAGTTTGAGAAGGGGACATTACAGCCTCTCTCATCTTCGAAAGTAATCGCCAATCTCCACACTCTCTTCTTCTATCCGTTCCATTGTCTTTCTCTCATCATCGTCTGAGTCTCCTCCGTATTCAGATGCCGAAGATGCTAGATCCTCACTGACGGCCTGGTTCTTCAGATCAATGGTGTATTTCCTCCCCCGATTTTCTATTGAGAGTGTATTGTGCTTCTAGTTGTGGGTTGCCTTGGCGGCGATCAACCACCCTTGTTCCAAGAGTGCATCGTATGCCTTTTTCTCCATTGGGATGACTACAAAGTTTAGCAAAAACAGTTGTGTGCCGATCAGGACCTTTTGCTCCATAAGTAAAATTTAGTGGAACCGATGTCAGGTTGATCTGCCCCCACAAGGTGAAATGTCGGGGGCCAAAGAGTCGGCTTACCCAGACACTTCCAAGTCTCCTCTGGCAGTACGTTTACTCCTGAACCACCATCGACGATATTATTAGATAGTTTCATGCCCAAGATTTCCATCTCGACGATGGCTGGTTTCCTCCCGATGCTTATTGCGAGTAGCATTGGATCTGCAGTCTCGGCTACCACTTCTGGTGTACGTTTCGTACGTTCTGGTGAACTCTTCGGAAGGTTTTCTTCAATAGCATTTGTCAGTGCTACTTTGAGATAAGGCATCGTTTGCAAAAGATCAGTTACCTTAATGGGTACGGTTGTGTGAAGCACCTGCCGTACGATATTCTTCTCCGACTCCGACTGTAGCAACGTACTGGTAGCTTTATAGTTCTTGCCTTCATTCGCCATTGCCTCTGCTACTTTTGTCTTGGCCTCCTGAAATCTTTCTTTCTCCGTACGAGGGTCTGGATAATTTGCCCGTTTTGACTGCGCTCTCGTAATCGCCAAGACTTCCTCATCGGCTACCTCCAGCATATTGATACTTCCTTTTTGCTTCGGACAGTCGGTGTCTTCATGATCACCCGGTCCACACCACTTGCATAGTTTTCCCCCGTTGCCTTGGCCGCTCTGACAATCCCTCGCAAAGTGACCCCATTCATTACAGTTCCGGCATTGGATCATCGGTCGTCCTTTGCTATCGTACTGAATTTTACTTCTCGGCGTATTTCGCCGATTGTTGCGGTAGCCTCCAGGGGATGCATTGTTGTTTTGTGGCTTTGGTGGCGTGGTTGGAGGGATTGACTATTCGCCTTGAGTGAAGAATACTTGCGAACTTTTGGTTTTTAAATTGTATGGGCACTCCTTGATGGAGTGTCCCATGACCTGGCAGATGTCACAGAATAACTTTTTTGGGCAACTTGCCTTTGTGTGACCTTCCGATTTACAGTCCATACACCATAATTCATTGGCCTCTTTGGATCCGTCCTTGTCGGCCTTCAATTCTTTCATTATCCTCATCATATCCCGCCGAAGGGCTTGTACGGTTGCCGATTCATCGTCACTTTCCTCGGCACTCTCGTCGTCATCCCTCTTCTTGCCCTTCGAGGAAGTCCTATTTTCACTTTCAATATCCATCGCCTGATTGTAGGCTTCGGTGTACGAGGAGGGCGGTACTACTTTCATTTTCTGCTGGAGTGAGGGAATCAGTCCTTCAATGAACCATCTTTTCTTTAAACCATCGGCCGGCTGTGCCTCCAGCTTTCCGATCAAGTCTTTCAACCTCCTGTTGTAGGTCCGTACGTTCTCGTGCTTGCCTTGTTTGGTATGATATATTTCTGTGACGATCTCACTATCATCCCGCAGAAGTTTGAACTCTGCTTCAAAATTTTGCTTCAGGACCCTCCATGTGGCTCTCTGCGCTTGGTCCAATTCCGAGTACCAATCAATGGCACTGTCTCTGAGTGTTGCTGGAAATGCCTTCAGCCACTGGTCGGGGTCATCCTGCCCGCTGGCTATCTAGATTGTCTCACATGTCTTGCAATGCCGTACGGGATCCTCAGAGCCATTCCCCATGAATTTCGGCAACTTTTGCCGATCCAAATGAGCCATCTTTACCGGTTGACCTCCTTGTTGACCTCCTTGTGTTATGGACCCGATTAGACTAGTGGATTCCTCGCTACGTCCCTGTGCGTCACCAGCACTCTTGGCCACGTACGAGTCACTTCCACGTCCTCCGTCAGTGTCCTCAACACCGTGGGTCTCCTCAGGATCCCGCCGATGCTCTCTCTGCCCTGGGGTCTTAAGGTCTGGCCTTCCCCTCCTTAACTCTGCGTCGTCGTCCGAGAGGGACAACTCTCGAAGTCGTTTGATGCTACTGTTCAATTCATCTTCATTTTCATAGAGATTATATTTTCCTGTCTGTGGAGTGCTGAAAGGGTCTTCGTCCCTTTCGTTTATCAAACTGTGGTGTGCTCGTTCAATCGATGTGTCTATTCTCGTCAAATTTTCATATGTTCTTTTTATGCTCTGATTGATTTCAATTAAGTCCTCATCTAGTTCCTTACCGACTTGCCTTAGTCATCTTCGCCGACTTTCTTGCTCTTGTAGCCTGAGTGATCGCCGAACTTGTTCTTCCGAAGTCCTGTGCCCGTCAGGTACTCTATTCCTATCTTTGTTCGGCCGTACGGGCATTTAGTTGTTCAAGCGGTCATTGCCGATTGCCGGGAGTACAACGTCGGCTAGTATCTCGTTCTTCTTCCTCACGTTTGGTTCTGTCTTCACAACGTTGCACGATTTGCTGCCTTTGGCACTCGCGGTCCTCTTCTTCTCGCAAGTCTTGCAGAATAATGAAATGGCGGGCCAGTAACCTGGGCATGTGATTCAAGAGGTGGTTCACCTCGTCGTTCACTTCCAGCCGATCCCAGATGACTTCCTCAGGGATCTCCCGAATGTGGGATTCCCTACGCACGTGGTCACGTAGCGATATTTTCCACAAATTGACCAAATCTTCTGTCAATGAGTCTTCTCGTTCCTCATTAGCATTTATAGGTTCTTTCGCCGGTTGACCCATTACGCTGCCATGGTAGATGATGCCCTAGTCCGTTCAGGCAACGGCGCCAAATGTTTGCCTACGGAATGGGATTCAAACCTTACGTACTACTGGCAAACTTGTAATGTGCAGAACATAGGATAAAACAGTAAACTGAAAGATATCATAGTTGAATGCCAGAAACTTTATTCATCATCAGAAATATCATGTACAAGAGAGTATCACAATGCTTATAGTATAAACATCGGCAACAAAAAAACTCATTCATAATTCTTCCCCGACTATCCCAACCGACTACATATAACGCTCGGCGGTGGTTAGATAACCAACCGACACGACATTTCATAACAACATTAACATAACATTAATCTGAACATGCTTTCCCGAAAGTACATGACATGTTTTATTTCCACTAACTATTGTTTTATTGACAATTGGCCGACTACGACCAAGGCCGACTACGGCCGACAACAAAGTAAAATATACAACTAACAGTTATCTTTGCTCAACCAATTCACAAAGAGGTAGGAGTGGACCACGCACAAGGATGCCCTTAGCGCCTCTCTTCTCAGCTCGAAAGTAGTCAATAAACACCTATTGTATTGACTCCCTCGGCCCTCCTGGGTAGACCCGCAGTCATCCAAGAGGGTGGCCTACCTCGAAGAGATCCTAGTATCTGCTCTCCTTCATGGGCGTCCAATCCTCCTCCCCTATGATTTGATTGAAACAGAATGATAATTTAGTAATGGGTAGACACACAGTCCATGCAATAGTTTGGAGGAAGGATTCTCATAGGAGGCCCTTAGAGCACTCCCTTCTCAGCCCGAGAGCGGCCAACCAACACCCGTGGAAATGACCCCCTTGGCCCTCGTTGGCAGACTTGTAGTCATCCAATGAGGGTGGTCTACCATGAAGGGAGTCTAGTATTTGCTCAACTTATCAATTCCATCCCTCAACCACTACATGATTGTTTGTTGATACAAATAATTGCATCTTACCTTATTACAAGTCACAATTACAACATGCTATGAGGATTCATGAATTCCTTAAGATATTAATAATTTGTTTATTAGTATGCATTAGTCCTTAAATCTATTAATCACCAATCCCTTATCAATCATTTATAACATTTTAACAATTATTGTTTTCCAACTATATAAAAGGCATTGTTGATATAGGGCTATGAAAGTACACACCTAATACTTACCATTTTGATTTGCAAAAACCTTCACCCAATGATGTCACCTTCATATACTATGTTTGAATAGAATGATAAATCATCATGGCATTGTTAGTCGTCCATTTCAAGATAACATATTATCAACATTATAATAGGGGCCTGATGATAATAAATAACATCGATTAGACAAATATTATCATGCGTAAATTGTCTTGATCAATTGCCTATTATAAATTTACTAGTCATGATATATTTAAAATAATATCACCGTTTTCTATTCAAAATATCACAATTTTAGGTGGGATATGATCCATAGACCATAAACAAATGACTAATCATAGATATGTAGATTGACCACATAGATATTTATTCACACACATATATCTTGATACTTATTTTACCCTTACTTCCAGTAGCTATGATACGAATGTCACAGTAGTGATTACATTCAATGGTTATAGGACATACCTGATCTGCATAATTGAGGATGTGTTCTATATGTTTATAGAGTATACCTTTGCTTTGGTAAGTTTGCATACACTATTTCACAGGATGGCAGGAAAGTTGCTCTGATACCACTTGTAATGACCCCTTTTCTGATGGAGGCACTTGACCTAAATCTTGCTCTCAGAATTGTTTCACAAAGAGACATTAGAAGCATTAAAGATTAATAAGTTTCAGTGATAATATTTAATAAGATCCCAAAGATGGTATTCTATTGTACCATTTATCATCATAGTGAATGAATAGAGTCATTTATTACTTATAAGACTCAATAATTGTTGCAAGTATAATTATTAAATAACCGTAAATAACATATTATATATATATTACATATATAATTGGTATGTATTCACCCTCTACGAGGTATTCATGAGTCTCAACTTCTCTGTGTATATATAGATATATACTTATCAATTACCACAATATATTTATCAACATATGAATTGTCTATACAATGAACATATTATATTTATATTTATCTTATATACATATATTAAATATATATCTCACACACTAACCTCTACTAACTTCTTAATCCATTAATTTATTATCATTTATTCGTTACATTGGCTTTAAATTGCACCTCCGGAATGGTTTGAAAAGCGGACAGCTATGCACAGATAAACTGCTCTTCAAATTAGGAGGGGAAGCTCCTCTCTTGCTGATGATGTTTGAAAGAAAGAAAACTAAAACTAAGTTGCCTATCTTTTTGGATCAGCTTAGAGCACAAGGTTTTTTAAACACAAACGCCGCAGCTGAGATTTTCTGATAAGAAGTTCAACTACGACTAACTTAAACTAAAGACGTTCCTAACCTCTCAAGTAATAGCAGAGCAAGAGAAGTTAGAAATTAACAAGGTAGATTCTCTGACAAAAAATACTTTAATAATCTCTCTCCCAACAAACACCTACACACTTCACTGTAAGCTGAAATAAAGATCATGAAAGCATAACATAGATAACGGAAATCTGAGATTTTCGACCAAGGCAAAAGAGGCTCATGATTTTATTACTCAAATCTCTGAAACAAAACTCCCTTCTAACATGCCTTGAACAAGAAATTGCAGCTAAGGAGGCTTGCAAACTTATTCTTAACACAATAGAAAACAGCAATCTCACTAACTCCTTGTTGGCTAAAGAGGCTCAACAATTTGCTTATCACAACACAATTGAACTGAAACTGAATAACAACTTGCTGCAATACAGGCTCGCAATTTGCTAACACAATAACCGTTCCAACACAAAGTGAACTGACACTGAATAACAACTTACTGGCTAAAAGAGACTCAGCAGTTTGTTATCGCAATAACCGTTAAAAAAAACTAAATGAGCAAAGGCTCTTATTTATAGAGAAGCAGAGGAGTAGGGAACCCTAAAATCTCCTTGCTTTCACAATCTAGGGCTTGCTCAGCAAGCAAGCTTTATTGCTAAATCTAGAAAGAAGAAACCCTAAAAAGCAGAAAAAGCGGGAAACGCCAACTATTACATTTTATCTTCTTTCTATCCTCAAAGAATGGATAAGGATTATTCCAAGAATAGAAAGAAAGCGGGAAAGAAAGCTTCTAGAAGAAAGCTGCTTTAAAGCTCGATCACATCCGCTAGGAAGTTAGAGATTGTGTCCCGTTCGGTGCATCTATGCCATCAACAACAAAACACTGCTTTTCAAGAATATCTTCAGCATCTGCAATGGATCTCAGGAAATCTTCAACCTCATTGGCCGCTTTATTGAACTTTGCTGACATCACTGAAGTATGACCTATCCTTCCGCCAACTGGGCTGCAACTATGAATAACATTCTGGAACTGATTTTGCACCTCCTCAAGCCCGACATAAGAACCATCTTCAAGACTGTACTGAGAGGGGATCTCTATGACAAATTCACTGATGAAAAGGAGAGCTTCAACCACCCTTTGCCTGTAGGTGATGAATTCTTCAGATATCCTCTCATAGGTTGTAACTTTGAAAACATGACGTTCTCTCCATGCAAGGATTTGTCTTTTGTGCTCCGTTGAAACTGCTGAACCGTAGGCTGTGTCTAAATCAGCAATGATAATCTCATGCCTAGGTTTTACTTCAGCCCATGTTTGTTCAAATCCTTGGATGCTTTGACGAAGTTTATGAGCATTTTCTCTCAACTGGAACATCCGAGCCAAGATCTCCCTTCCTCTGACAATGAAGCTCTCGATCCATTCCTGAGTCTCTTTCCCACATATGACCAGCTGTCTTAACTGATGGTGATCAACTGGTGTCTCTAAGACCTGGGGCAGCAACTGGGTTGCTTGTGAAGAACCACGAACAAGGTTAGAGATGAAAAGCCTAAGCTGCTGATTTTCAGCCTTGAGGGCTGTCTTGTCTTCTCCATCTTTAAGCACTCTTTCATGTAGGTTTTCGGATACAACTTTGAAGAGACTCAAATCTGCATGTCTCGTATTTCTACCAAGATTAGCCTTGACCATTACAAAATCATCCATGTTCACCTCATCTCTATTCTTATCTTCTGGAGGCACAGCAGTCTCTACAACAATCTCGTTATCAGGATTCCTATCAAAGTGAGCTTGCTTCTTTGCCTTCTTCTTAGGAGGTTCCTGATAAATATTATCGAGATCATCAACACTCACTTGATATGAAGGCCTTCTCCTATCCCTTCCTAAGGAGTTCTCAAGCCAAGACACCGTAGTATCTCTACTAACTTCCTCAGGAGGTACTGCTGCGATCTCTTCATCATCTTCGATATCAAGATCAATGTGAATTGGTGACGAACCCGTCAAAGGTACAGGAACATGTGTTGAAGGCGGCTCCTTCAGCTTCATTCTCAGGTATGAGCTCGCCGTGAGGAACTTCGAGTCAACCGTGAGGCTGTCCCTTCGCATGACTCATGCCCCTCAGGAAATCCATCCTTCTTCTTACATTTTATTCGATCTACTGCCTTTGATGCCATCTTGAGACTGACTTTTACCCTTTCCTTTTGACTGTGCTGTGGAAGAAGAGGGAATTATCCTTGGCGGCTCTGCTACTGGAATAGAGTTCTTCCTTTTAAGCACTAAGAAAACCTTACTATACTCAATGACTTGTCTTGTTCTGTCTTCAACTGAAAGAGATTCCTTGTTTGCCCAATTAACTTGCGGAAGAGGCTGATCCTCGATTCTTTTCTGAGTGTACATTGGTAGAAGAACATCTTCATCATCATCAGAGAGCCCTTCTATA
>VDFB02242463.1:0-11576 GCA_007258455.2 Sequoia sempervirens
GAATGAACAAGAGGATCCACATGTTCCTCCATAACAACTGAAGAAGAATCAACTTCATCAAAGAGAAGATGGATGTCATGAATAGTGTCTCCCAAGTCTAAAATATGAGACTCTATGAACAAACCTACAATGTCTATCAAGTAGTCATCCCAAGCAACTATATCTGGAAGACGATGTCGATCCTATTGCACTGAATCACAAGTAGGAATGAAAGTAACACAAGTATCTTCAGAAGCAACAATCGTTAGAGGAGAAGGAATGTAAGGCTCAATAACTGGATCTGATGTGAGAATACCAAGATTCAAATAGCCAAAATTCTCCTCAAAATCAAATGTCACACAAGGAGTGTGATCAATAGCCAAAGGATCAGAACCGTCATCAGGTGAAAAGTCTGAAAAGGTATACAACCGAGATTCATTATCAACTATCCCAGTAGCAATTATCTCTGTGCTCTCCAAATCTCTGACGATAACTAAATCAGGTGTGAATTCCACAGTCTTGCCTGCTCCACCATGAGTGATCTGATAGATGGAAAGAAGATTGTTTGTCAAGTGAGGTACACACAAAACATCATTGAAGGTGCCATCCCCAATATCAACAGAACCCTTCCCAATTAAACTCATGTAAGTGTTGTTGCCCATCAGAATAGGTGGCATAGCACAACGCTCAAAAGAAGAGAACATAGACTGTGAAGAAGCCATATGATGAGAAGCTCCAAAATCTAGGAGCCATTTCCCTGATTCATGACTTGTAGAAGCACAAAGAGCTTTACCTTTATTTTTCTTAGACTCAGAAGCAAATTTTGCATGACCTTTATCCTTACTAGATCCTGACTGTTTGGAATGTGAAGAAGAAGAAGTAGACTCAGACATTCTAGAAGGTAGATCAATGTTGTTCTTCTTAAGAAGATGTTTCAGTTCATCAATATCCTTCTTATAACAAGAATGTTCTTCATGTCCAATCCTCTTGCAATATGAACAAGTAGACTTCTCCTTCTTAGATGAGTCCTCCCTTGTAGAGGATTTGTGTTGTGCTTGATCTATGTGTGGATTTTTCTTAGATTTCTTTTGTTTCTTGTCAGATTGTCCTAACTCTTTCTGTCCCTTAGGCTGACTAGCCAACAAGGCTTGATTCTGTGATGGCTTTATGAGACCCATAGAAAGAAGCTTTTGTTGTTCATGCATTAACATCTCAGAAAAAGATGCAAATGAAGGCATAGTGTATGCAGATCCCATAGTCAGTCTATGAGTATGAAAGCTAGAAACAAAAGCTGCAAATTCAGGACCAAGTTTATTCAGTGTATTATAGATTAACTGAATGTCCTTTTTATCAATACCACAAGCTTTACATTGTGCTCTCAGATCATTGACCTTAGTAATATAATCCTGGATGTTGCCAAAGTTCTTTAGATCAAGGCTCATCAATTCATTTTCAATTTGATAGCCTTTGACTTCATCTGTTGTACCATACAAAGATTTTAACTTTTCCCAAGCATCATGTGAATTTGTACAAGATTCAATCTAAAACATAAGATCAAGGGAAACAAAGCTACGAAGACATCCAAGAGCTTTTGTATGTTCAAGCATCCATTTTATCTTTTCCTTATCATCTTCAGGTTCAGCTACCTTGTTTTCAACATATGGAGTATACCCAAGTTGCATTAAGGCATTCCATGCATGTTGATGCCATGTTGCATAATTATAAGGTGTTAGCAAAGGAACCTTAGAATGATCCATGTGTGAAGGAAAAGAAAAGCACAAGTGAACAGATCAAAAAACACACACACACAAAGAGAGACCCCCCCTTTTTCACTCAATCAAGAATCCCCCCCAACAAATAATAATTTGGCACTTTATAAATCAGTGCGTTTACAATGCTGGAGTTGTTTTCCAGAGTTTTACAAATGTCTAAAATAGACCCAAATACTAAAACTACAATAAAATCTCAGAATTAGAACTTCAAAATAGCACCAATGTGTAGTGCTCGAAAAAATATTCACTTTCAAAAAAATAATCACCTCAATACGAGGTCGTATGTGAAAGTTACATCAATTTGAAGTTAAAAAAATGAGAACTGTCCTTCAGATCTGCTGATAAAACTGATTTTTTGGAAAATCCGGATCACTTGAGAAAAAATGGATCACACCACTGAAAAGCCTGTGAAATTCTACCCCAAATCAAAAAAAAATTCTTTGAAAAAAGAGCTTGTATGACTGAATTATGGCCCTCCAAAGATTGATTGCAAAATAAAAAATGCAATTGGAGAGGGGGTCTGCAGAAATGTTCTGATTTAGATTCTGCAAAATATGTAACCTGTATGTAGAAAATAGCAACGACCCAGATGGTTTTTTCCTGCTACGAACAAAACCCAGATGACAGAGTTTCTTTAAAATATACAAAAATATGGATGTAGTGTAAAAAAACGTCTTTAGCAACATAAAGCGAACCCAACAACCAAAAACAGCATGAAAAGGTAGAATCACCTACTTAAGACAAGCAAACGCATGTTGCAACTTGCAATATTGATTAAACACTCACAAATCTCTCAAATTTGAGAAGGGGCTTGCAGATCTGACGCTTTGATACCATGTAAGAGTTGTTGATGAACTCGAGCACCCAGGATCACTTGCAAAACCAAGATAAACCTTCCACACAAGAGCAGCAAGAGATAAAATGTAGGAATATAGTGCAATAACAAAATGATGTTATTATCACACACTAAATGATACAATATGCCTCAACTCTCATTTGAATTGATTGAGTTAATATGAACTCATCTTGACTAGATAGGAGGGAGAGGTGAGTGTTGATTATATAGCACAATATGGGAAAATAATTCCAAGAGGGGTAATAACTCCCAAATAACCAAATTAGGTGGGAGTTATGCCTACTTGAAAAATGCCAAATAGGTGGCATAACCTACTCAAAAAGAGACAAATGAGTGGTTTTGTGAGGTGGCATATAAGGCCAAAAGAGGGTGTGAAAATCAACCACCTAAGTGTGAGTGGGAGCAACACATGTAACCGATGGATTACGCTATGTGTCCTCACATAAAACCACATCTCCTATAACCTAAGGTATAGTTTAATAATGTGTAGGAAAAAATATTAAAACCTACACTCAACAACAACTACCTCCTATTTTGAAGGAGCTTAGTTTTCCCTTCCCATCTCACACACGGTTCCTAATTATTTTAAAGAGACGTATTAATCATAACACAACTCTTTATTCAACCTAGTAATAGCTTGGTTTAACAAAACTTGACAAAAGCACAAAACAATTGGTTACATTTGCATTTCCATGTTGAAATGAACATGGTATTTATAGTTTAATAAAACACTATTTTTATAAGTACAATTTACTACTAGGTGAGGCGTTAATTATAGTTTAATAAAATACTATTATAGTTTTACCAACATATACTATTGTATGCTTGCATGGCTCTAGTTAATATATGTAGAGATAGGAGATAGATGGGGAGGGTGTTAGGAGCAGAGATATATGGGAAGAGAAAGAGAGGATATATATGGGAAGAGAAAGGAAGAGAGGTGGGAGAGGTATTTATGGATAGGGGATAGGAGGGAGAGATGGCAGGAGATAGAGGGGAGAGAGAGGGGAGGGAGAGAAAGGATATAGATAGAAAGAGATAGAGAGAGGAGTGAGAGGGAGATAAAAAGAGAAATAGAGATAGAGATATAGAGTAGGAGAGATGGAGGGAGAGATGGAGTGAATGAGAGAGAAAGGGGGAAGAGGGAGAGATAGCTCAATAGATAGAGGGGGAAGAGGGAGTGACATAGATAGGTGGAGATATAGAGACATAGAGAAATAAACATGGAGATATATCAATCACCCTCCCTATATCTCTATCTATTCATCCTTATCTCTCTACCCCTCTCTATCTCTTTGTCTCCCTTTATATTTGTATGTTTGTCATTATCTCCCTCTCTCTCTATATTTTCTTCCCTATATTTATCTTTGTCTCTTTAAGTGTGCAATGGGTACATTGAAGAGGTCTTAAAGGAGAACTATCATATCTTTAATCAAATGGCATGCTACCTTGAGCATAACTCCCCAAGGACACATGCCATCCTTGGATTGTTAACATGAAACAACCAATCAAAATTTAGTTTCTCTCTCTCATATTAATATATATTACTATTATATTAAATATATATTATATTAATTATATTTTGTATTATATAAAAATATACTTATTATTAATTATTAATTATAATAATTTTATATGTATTTAATAATTTTGTTAAAGAATATAATATATAATTATAATAAGTCGAATAATTATATTATTTATTATGTAAAATATAGCTAATATATACTCAACTATATTGTAGAATATTAAAACCTATAGCCAAATAGCTACCAAAAATTTACTAATTAACATACCAGAAAACCCAACTAAACCAGTTGTAGCTCAAATTGAGAAGGAAAGGTCACTACCAAATGAGAAGAGCTCTTGGAATAGTGAAAACAAGGTCAATGCCATGAGGAAGAGCTGAGTTAAAACAAGGTCAATACCAATGACTTAAGAGCTCTTGGGAGGGAGCGGAAACAAGGTCAATATCACCAACAGGAAGGAGCTTGAGGAGGAAAAAGGTCAATACCGCTGTCGAGGACGCAGGTTGAGGGCATTCTGTGGAAAATCGAATGCACCAAGGGGCAATGAGTAATCGTGGTTTCGGCACCCCTCTATCTCTTTAACCTCGCACTTCATGCCTAGTTTCCAAAGATCTGCTATTATCATTGGTATCCCCATTCTCGTAAAATGGTGATAAAATAAGACAAAAAAAAATAAAATAGCTTAGTCTTTCACATTTTTATCCACCAGCCTCAGGTCTTGGCAAAACTCCCATAATATACCCACATCTTGGTTGAGGTCTAAGATTTCATCACACATAGCCTTCATCGCATGAGTCTAAAGCAATTGTAGACTTAGCCCAAGTATATGCTAGGCTAAGGTAGATCTAATGAATGGAAATAGAGGCATACAATTCTTCTCTAATACCTCCACCACAAACATATGCAAGGTGTTGGTTGTTTCCTACAAAGAAGCAGTTGATCTTCTGACCTACTCCATGGAATTGCCAATTCCAATAAAGGCATCTCAAGGACCTAGACCAACTGACGAGGATTTTAAAGGCCTCCTACACTTTGGGCTCTGCAAGACCCGAGAGGGTGATCCCTTAATGCATTTACAACCTCTGAACCATCATCATAAACAACATTAACAACAACAGATAATCTCATTTAATAGTTCAACATAATAGGATAATACCGAATAGAATTGGCTGTTTATCAATAATATCAACTATTTGGAGCATGAGATAACTACAACAACATTTCACAGTATAAGATAGTAATTGATTTGCAATTTGTAGCAAGCTCTAGGTAAATGAAAACAAATCCTGAACCATACGAATAAATACAACTTAGATCAGTGCCATATATCCATTGGAGGAGTCAAATTTATAAGCATCTAAGGTTTTATGACAGATTTAACACAACATATAAGATCCTTGATAACATTGCTTTACAATCTCATCAATATGTATTCTAACCCAATACTACTTATCAAATCCTTATATAGAACATATCCACCTACAATCCCATTCAAGCATTTTAATTAATTCCTTGAATTAAATCTAAAGTTTGAATCATACACACCACAACAAGGATGAACGAAACAACCTTGATCATTTTAGATTCAAAAATTCAAATTTCAAGCTTCTGTGTACAATGGAGAGACATGAGTTCGAATTAATCATATCAATCTCAAATACCAAAGATCTCCATAAAACATCAAATCCCCATGAATTCAAACCTACCACATCGACTCAAAACCTAAATTGCATTTTCCCTAAAACCATCAGACTTTACAATTTGCTCTGCAACTTCATCTAGACTCGACCAAAAATATCTAACTTGCTAACCCGTACTTTTGGCCTTGAAATACTTCTTATAGAAAAAGAAGGAGCAAACAAGTATCAGGCCAGAAAACACACGTGTCACCAGCCAATTGGATCGCCTTGTGATAATCCAAAAATTTGTTACAACAATCTCCTTGGAGAATCTTCTTGTTCATCGTGCCCATTGAGAATGGTTGATGCAACAACAAAAAACTTCAAGAATTCCACGCCTAGACTATCACAAAAAAAAATGGAATCTGTTGTAACTGCAACAGTTGATTTGTCAACCGTTAGCAGCCTACTCCTTTTCACTCTTCCTCAGTTAAATATACATTTACTCATTTCTGGTACTCTTCATCAGTTGGCCAATAAAAATTGATCACCTCATTCACCTTGACACTATAAGGTTTGTACTTAACTTCCACCTGATTCGCTTCTCTTTCAAAAGACTCCAAGAATGAGGTGGTGCTAATGATTTTGTCCATACAGCTCACCAACAAATCATAATCTGAGTTACCCTATTTTTGAGGGTTTTGTAGTCCAAACATGATATAAAGGGGCTCTTACACTTTTTGTGATTACTGTAGCTTGTGTAAGAGGCCCCATGGACATCAGTTGTAATTGTAGGATGCATGAATAGGCATAGGACAGGCACAAAGAAGGTATATTGTTGTCCCTCAAGAGTTTTGTGAAGAAAAGCATGTGAAATGAGAGGTTCAAGCCTGTGGGTTTCAACAAAATATGTATGGGATCCTGATTTACATTCTTTATCCATGCAGACCTAATGGGTTGTTTTTCCTCTAACACTAAATATATAAATGATATACATACACACAATAATGACATATATAATATAATGATATACATATGACACACACACACACACATATATATATATATATGTATGTACATGTATGTATGTATGTATGTGTATGTGTATTTTTAAATGTAAATATAAATGCAATTATTGGATGCTCTCTTAGAACAATAAATGCAACATATCATTAAAGAAATCTATATCTATGTATATAAATGTGTATTTCTAAGTGCAAGTGTAAATGCAAAGAGCATATGGTTTTGTAGTGTTATAGATACAACATATCCATAAATTAATGTAATTGAAATTCTAAAGTCTTCAACACATAATATGAAATCGATCAAACTATTAAACTACATGAGAAATAAATGAAAATAGTAAATGCATATGTATGTGTATTTGTAAATTTAAGTGTAAAATAAATAAGAATAATGAAAACTATAAAAGAATACAAGGGGATACTAGTGCCTTATTGGGTATATGGAGTCTGATGAATATCTGCAAATGTGGATTTCAATAATGACAATAATTCAAACTGTCAGGCACATAAATTGTTTACAACTTGTGTAAACGTGCAAGTGAATAATTGACAAACTCTTCTTGAGATAGAATGGAAATTCTAGTTATGTGATTCTTCTTATTAATCCAAGTAACACTTCCCAATTGCTGTGATTGATTAAAATATTTTAATCCCTACTTTAGAGAACTAAATAACCAGATCACACATATATAGCAAATGTACAATGATAAACTGAGTATAAACTTCTTATATCAATTTAAACAATAGAGAAGCATTAGAATGGAGACAATCAAATAACTGCATAAATTTAACAAATAACTAATACCAAAATCTTAATCCGCAACTTAGATATCTTCATTTACTCCATCAAAATACATGCATCTGAGTCTCTATATAGAAAAATTCATTGTCTGCTACCAATGACCTATATGCCATCTGTTTGGTGTCTGTATCTTGGCTCTCTTCAACACTTAGTTCTCTAGGAGGGCAACTGTAATCTTGACTTTTAGTTCTCTAGGAGGGCCAAACATAAATATGAAATTACATAATAGAACCTTGTAATCGCATTTGATGTAGATTCAAATACTAGCTGTCGATCCTTCACTTTGGTCAGATGATCGAATGACTTCCTTCAAAACAAACTAACACGATCTCCATCATGGCAATAAGGGCCCACCATACTATGCGTTGCCAAGGAAATCCACGTGGCGCTCGCCCACTATATCACGATCGATAAAGACCTCGCAACTTCTGATCACGCTACATATGGCGGACAACCGTGGATCTCAACCATCGGTAATCTTGTTCGTTCAACATAGTTGCTAACTTTGTCATTAACCATCAAGCACCTTTCCTATCGAGATTATAACATCTCCATTGATTTGAAACACGTGCATCTCATAAATGCTTTAGTAACTAGCTACATAATGTATTAAAACTAGATAAATGTATCAAAGTATTTCTATCATCTCTTCGGCTTCATTAAATGAGACATGTGGCGCTCGCCCATGATATCGCGATCAACCAAAACAATGTGGTGGGGTCATCACAGGATGGTGGGGAATGACTAAGATCAAATGATAATTGATCTACGGTCACACAAACTTGTCCCTCTACAAAATATAAAACATTTATTAAAAGAACGAGGGGACATCACTAGGCTGATGATAAACAATGACATGAGTTGTTTTTTAAACGAGGGAGCATGGGACCATCCAAGACTTAAGAAATAATAAAGTCAGGTGAAGGAAATAAAATAATAAATCAAAAGGGGCCTAACCTAGACGAAGCGATGGGGCTTATGTTGTTTTAAAACCCTCCCCAAAAATTAACGGCCCAAAAGATCCCACCCAAGTTGTAAGATAAACACTAGGGTTTTACATGAAGACAAAGTAAAACTGACCTTAGGCTTTCCCAAACACCATAGATGACCCGGAGACATAAAGGCAAGAGATAAGAAATGGAGACACAAAAGAGCAAAATTTTGGAAGTTCCATCACAAGGAAAGGTCTCCTGCCTTCTTGGTAGTGATAGCCTCCTCCACACACAACCCTTAAAAATTATGAATATAGGAATATAATCTTTGAAGAACTCAAAGTTGATTCTCTCCTACCTGATGCAATTAGTCATTTTATCCTTACAAACATTTATAGTGATTACTAGAGGCACATAGACCAATTCTTCATAATAGAAGAATTTGATCATACTTTTCCAATGATGGCATTATGAGAAAACCTTAGGTTAAATGAATAATTCCTGGCTAAGTTCTTTAAATCATGTCCAACCGTATAAGAGAAGACCACTGCTATGTGTACCTGGATACCATGGAGAAAGGCTAGTCTTTGGGCTCTTTCATCAATCATCCTGCCTTAAAACATACCAAAAATCTCCTAGCAATTAGACATAGGAAGATTTAATATGACTTAAAAAAAATTTATTGCCAAAGTGTAAACTTATGATAACTTAACCAGGCCTAGTACACACTCCCTCCCCGTTAACCACTTAGACATATGGAAATTAAATGTTAATTTGCTTCTATTTTTAGTCATGTAGGTGTCCAATAAACCACTTGGTGGTGTTTTCCTTCAAGTTTATTTACTTGAATGAAGAGAAAAAGTCCTTTGATTACAATTAGAGAATACATTTGAGGCCTTGGTTGAGTAACTGGTGGACCATAGTCACATTTAACACTTGTTACAAAGTTTGGGAGTTAAAACATTAAGTAGATTTGATTTGTGATGGACACATTTGGATGGTAGTAAAAATAACTTGAAATCTATCAAGACTTGATTACCTTATAACCTGTGAAATTCTAGAGATGAAATGATAGATTAATCATAATGTCACCTTAGTATCACATCACCATGAAAGAACTTCATCCAACATCCTTATGAGTGCAAGTACCACCAAATAGGTATTTGTTAGATCTGTCTTCCTCGAGCGAGGGAAATTTAGGAAGAGAAGAGGAAAGAGAGACATGTAGTATGTCTAAAAGAGGGAGATCAACTAGAGGTCAAAAGATTAGAAGAAAATTCTGTAAACAAATGGAATTTTTTCTTGCTGAAGGGGGGTCATGTTCTTATGATGATGAGAGCATAGGCGACATTGAGGTGCCCTTGAGGTACAAACATCTACAAAAACAATGGGTACCCAAGGAACTTCCTCCAATAAACACTGATTTTTGTGTCAACGAGAGGATATATCGCATAACACCATCGTCATTACATGGTTTGGGCCTATTTTGCATGGATGACATAAAGGTCTGTTATGACAAAGTTTATTGGGTTAATTTCGATAATGTTTTTAATATTTTTGTTGCAGTCGATTGATCAAGGGGCACTAGTAGTAGATGAGAGCCTCCATAGGGAGGTGCAGTCAATATTATATGATGATGACATCACTTATTCAACAAACCCTCTTTATATGATAAGGAAGACCCAAAAAAAATGCAATGAAGAAATCCTTAAGTTGTTATTCATAGTGCCTCAAACAGATGAGATAAGAGAGAGGGTTAAAATATTGACTGAGATATCACAAAACTTGCAAGTAAGCTATCATGAGGTCTTTAATTATAACATAAGTTCATTCATGGTTTTATATTTTGTACTCTTTTATGTCATGAACTAAAATATGTGTTGTTTTTACAAGATTTTTTACGTCCTCATGATGCTCCTAGCCATGATCAGGGTACTACAAGTGTTGCCTGAGGAGTAGGGGTTGGTACAAGTGTCCATCCTCATCTTCCTACGCATACATCACATCATCTGACCTCATCATCCATGCCTATATTGTCATCTGAAATGTCGGCAACACATACCATTCGGGCATCCATTAGTGCACCCTCTGGCAGCGAACACATGCTAGAACATGCGTTAGGACATGTACCTGGGGATGCAGAGGCCACTAGTACTGGTGATATTTTAGCAGCATTTCCTGGATCTTCCTGTATTACTAGTATAGGAACATTGCCGGTTACATTTGTGGTGACCGAGGATTTCATTCCCATAAAGATAGAGAAGGTCCTAAGTACTTTAAAATGTTTTAATTATTATTATATATAATCCAATTGAAATTTACTTATTGATCACTTTTTTTAGACTATTGATCCCATGATCATTTTGTAGGAAATGATGTTTTTTATAAACATCTAGGTGATATTACATTGGAGCTCTTCGGGCCCACCATACGTACACGGTGGAATGCCCAAAATCAAGATTTAAAAGATGAGCTCATTAACTGTTTAGTTGTGCTCTTCAGTGATAAAACATTCAACCGAACCAAAATCCTTAAGAAAGTTGGTACCTATCTAAAGTATGTGAGGGACCAATATAAGTCACATTTAGAGAAGAACAAAAATTACGAGCGTCGCCCCATGATTCTAGAGAGGGAGTGGAAGGACCTGGTGTCAGATGGAAAGGAGAAGGCTGAAAAGAAAAAAGGAAAGACACCATTGGGCCAAGGAAGGTATGTGATACTATCAACAATGTAATTATATACTGATTACTCTTTCTTTTTACATAATCTAACGTATTTCAAACTTTTCATAGGATGCCCAACACATCGAAGGAAACAAAGACAAGACTAGAAAAAACGGGCAACACAAACTTGGCTCTAGTGGTTATATGAAATTAGCCGCATGAATTGTAAGTATCAATAAATGAAATATTGTATCCAAATAATAAATTGAAAACAATTTTGGTTTTATTGTGCTCCATAAAAGAAAAATTCATGATCTTATGCAAAATGTAGGGCTTTGAATTCAACAAAGTTCCCACAGAAGAGGACTTGAAGATTGCCTTCCAGCAAGGCTATGGAGC